>OX388323.1:1094753-1261753 GCA_947579605.1 Athripsodes cinereus
AAGACATGACCCAAACAAATATATTTGTTTTATGAAATTGATTTTTGCTAAATCATTGTCTTATAATACAGAATACTTCATAATAATAATGCATATTGATTGGTAATAACTAGCATTACACTGTGCCAAATTTTGCATAATTGTTTCGTTTGTGTTTTGTTTGTAGGTCTCCTTATTTTATTTACATATATGTATTTTAGGTAAATTTAATGTCAAGGTGGATTTTTTGAACTCATAGATGCTTGACTAATTATAAGTATAATATATGATAGATTTTAAATTTTACGTCTAGATTATAGAGTATTTGTACTGCATACCTGTATTATTATATAATAATTATTTTGAATGTTGTTACTCGCTAATGCTTAGCGCACTAGTGCCTAGTGAATACAAGTTCAGCATGTATCGATTGTAGTATATATTTTGATGATTTTTTTTATAATATTATTGTCACAAGTTGGGTAGAATTTGTTTTTTTTTCTTTTATCGATTTCGGTGGATTTGCTATAATAGCAATGTAACCTATAAATGCATAATGTTGTTATTGTATGTATACACGTATGTATGATGCACTTAATTATATTGTACAGTTGAATGTAAGATGTATATCTTTTTATACTTCGTAATTTTTATAACAGATGTGAAATGTGATTTTTTATTTTGTTTTGTAATACAATTTTTTGTAAAGGGCAATTGCCGTATATTGAATGAATAAATAAATAAATAAATAAATCAACGTTTCTCTAGCATCACAAAGACAACAGGTTGGTGTTTAAATATTTTCTATTGAATTTACATTTTGTTTTGTAAATTGTAAATTTAAATTTAAAACAAAATGTATGGTCGTTGGAAGGGAGGAAGCGACTGCGAACATTGCCATAAATGGAGTGAGCATCAAACAAGTAAGAGAATTCGTGTACTTGGGCAGCAGAATAAACCAGGATGGACGCTCCAAATCAGAGATTGTGAGCAGAATAAACCAGGCACGAATTGCCTTTAACAAAAAATCCAAAATATTAGAATCCCCTAATATTGATCTAAGCGTGAGGAAGAATCTCACTAAAGCCTTTGTGTGGAGCATTCTGCTATATGGGTGCGAGACGTGGACCATCAGTAAGAGGGAAAGCGGACGGTTAGCGGCATTTGAAATGTGGTGCTATAGACGCATGCTGAAGATTAATTGGTCGGAACACGTCGAAAACTAAGAAGTGTTAACCAGGGTTGGCGAAAAAAGGTAACTCCTCAAAAGAATCTGCCAACAACGAGCTAATTGGATTGGCCACAACATCAGGCACCCAGGACTGCTCATCGCAATCGCAGAGGGCAGGACCGAAGGCACAAATGACAGAGGTCGACCGAGAGACGCCTATATGGACCAACTGAAGAGGGACATGAGCTGTGGCTCATATATGGAGTTGAAGAGACTGGCTGAGAATAGGGAGGAGTGGAGAAATAAGTCAAAACTCGTTGCAGACCAATCCAATGGATTGTAACTCATTATATATATTGAATTTAAATATTTAAACATCAAACTTTTTTCATCAATGCACACTTTTTCATAAATAAACGAGTACACAAATGTTTATTCTCTTACCAAGACAAAATCAGTACTGATTGGCCGGTGTGGCGTAGAGGTAACGCTCTTGCCATTGAGTCACGAGGTCCCGCGTTCGATTCCCGGCCAGGGAAGATTGAAGAATGGCTATTTCAAATTGTCCTGGTGTTACATGTATATGTGTTTAGTGCATTGTATATATGATTGTGTATCGTCGCGTAAGTACCCATGATACAAGATTAAATCTTAATTTGGGACTAGTTCGATCTGTGTGAATTGTCTACGCATGTTATGTTATGTTATTGATAAGGTCTTAGTAAGAGACGAATCAATTGTATACTCGTTCATCAATAAAAAAGTGTGTATCTATTAATACAAAAATTGAAAATGCAAAAATTTAGCAATTAAACATAATCTGTTAAACTCACAAAATGTAATTCCTTAATATAAATACAACCCGGAACCGGTTTTAGAAAATCAAAATTACAGGTTCTATTATGATAAAACAATAATAACAGATAGACATTTTTTTTAATTAAAGATATATCTGGGTTTTGTTATAAACCCAAATACAACCTTATACACCTTTCACAGTAAGCTAAAAGCAAGTGTCGTGAAAGGGGAGTCTGCCGGCACCTGGGATCGAACCACGGACCCCCTGTTCACGAGGCCGAGACTTTACCTCCAGGCTACTGACGAACTCAGATAAATACGTCATAATAGACCCGATTTAGTATTACATGATAAACGTAATAAAATAACATACCTAATAGACATCGCTGTCCCAAATACACATAATATACAAACAACCGTCGCAGAAAAAATACGTAAATATACAGAACTACATAGCAGGAGAAATAAAAAATATTTGGCATTCTAGGTCCGTTTATATAATACCTTTAGTCATGTCAGCTACAGGGGTAACTCCGAAATCTTTAATAAATAATTTACAAAAATTAGATTTACCGGTTAATTTCTACATTAAAATTCAAAAATCTATTATAATAAACAATTGTAATATTGTAAAAAAGTTTATGAACACAGATATTTCAGGCACAATGTTGGTATTTTGTTGGATATCCTGTATATCTGGATAGGTGAATTTTTCCCGGCATTAGACTGTTAAGTTTTTGTGTGACCATGACTGATCATATGGAGACTTATCCGGTTGTATAATGCTGAGAAGTGTGGATGGCAATTCTGCCGCCGCGTAAATCAAATTCCTATCAAGATGGTAAAAACTCAAAATGATTCGGATTTTAATAAAAATGAAAAGAAATAAAAAAAATCACATTTTGGTTTACCTTATTGAGATTTTTTTAAATATTTATTTTCAGTTCTGAAGAATTAGTGCCTGAAATTCAAAAGTTTATTTTTACGTTCCTGTTAATGTAGATAGGTAATTAGTCTAGCGTTTGATTGTATTACTTACAAGCCGTTACTTTAAATTTAAATAAAGATAATTCTAATTTAGAATAGGCAGTGGTGTGACCATTTGCATTCTGTTCCTTCTCTTGGGGCAATTTTACTTCGAAATAATGGTAGATCTTTGATCCACATTCATAAACCAAATAAGTAATCAATAACAATATCATCATCATCATCGCCCTCAACGCTCCTCTCGGGAGCACAGGGCAGAAACCAGCCTCCTCCATTCAGAGCGTCTCTGTGCCACTTGCGTCACCTCTTTCCACGATATTCCTTGCGCTCTGATATCGTTGTCATAGGAACGGTGTATTGTGAAAGAGGGACGCCCGGGCCTACATAACCCCTGCGGACGGAAAAACAGTGCTCTTTTTGGCCAACTATCATTGGACATTCTCAAAACATGTCCCAGCCAGGACCATCGTCTCTCTTGTATTACGGAGATTACAGGTCTCTGCTGGGTGCGCCGGCGCACAGCATCATTAATGTAACATTTTCATACCATTGACATCCAAAATCCTTCTAAGACACTTGTTTTCAAAGCTTAGTATCTTCCGCTCTTGAGCCTTGGTTAAGTGCCAATAACAATAACTAATTATATATCTACTTATAAAACTAAGGTTGGGTGTCAGATCTTCCACTGGAAAGAATGCAGGATATTTTGGGATTTGCTCCGTGATGTGTGTTGTGTTTTGTATGCGATTTGTGATGTGTATGGTTGAGGGATATGTTGTTTTTTTAATTTTATATGGGGAAATGATTTGTTTATTTATTATTTCATATAGGTATGGAAAGTTTAAAGTGCAGTATTTGCTTACTATAAATATGATTGTGTACCTATATGTAGGAGATGAATGCTTTTTATGATTGTGTATATTTTTTGTGTAGGTATATGATTGCTATCTTTGTGAGATGTTTACCCAAGTAAAGGATTTACCTAGTTGGGCAGCATCAATTTTGTATATATGTAAATTGTAATTAAGAAATAAATAAAAGTCTATAAAAAAAATACACAAGTAGATGGATTCCATAATTGGATAAATTCAATCAAGCGTTTTGTCCTAATATATTATAATAAATAACGCAAAATTATCGCGTTGTTTACTCTATAGTTAGACAAAACGACTGTATCAATTAATCCAACAAAGCACATTTTACACGAGTTCAAAGGCTGAGTAAATGATAAGCATCTGAAAATGAGTGAACTTTGAAAACAAATTTTAAGTATGTCCATAGCCTAAAACTACTTTCCACAACCCATGAACGATATGCGGGCGATTTGAATGTAATCGGTAGAACACAATAGAATCTATTATTTTATTTGATAAATAGATAGATAAAAAAGCTTATCCGTGGATTTACCGTCAACGAACAAGCCTCTAACTCATTATAGTATGTTTTTAAGTGTCCTGGAAAGGCAGGTGTTTGTAAAACATTGCGTATTAAGACATTTTACATCTTCAATTCATCAATGAGGTATGTCTCTCTCATCCTGAATGACTAAACTTCAATTGACAAGGAGATAACGAATTATATATAGTGAGTTACACAATCCGTCGGATTGGTCTGCAACGAGTTTAGATTTTCTTCTCCATTCCTCCTTATTTTCAGCTAGTTCTACGTATTCCACAGTTCATGTCCTTCTTCAGTTGGTCCATATATGTATAGATATACTACTTTAAATGAGTGATACACTATTTAGTGATATTTATTAAATAAGCAATATAAAAATGTGATTTAAGAATGAGAAATGAAGTTGATTGTATGTATGAGTGATACACTATTTAGAATTATGCAAAGATATATACAATAGTGAAAAGTAAAACAGAGTTTTATTGATATCAAATATGTTTAAAATGTCTTTTCACAATGTGAACACACAAACTTTAGATCATTTTCAAAGATATTTACTAAATAAGCAATATAAAAATGTGATTTAAGAATGAGAAATGAAGTTGATTAGCAGATGGTTTGCAGCTGAGCGTTCTCTGGTGTTTTTGTGTTCTTCTAGAAGCATTTAAATAAATATCATTGACCGACCGTTAGTTAGATACTGTGTTGTAATGGTGTGTAAATAGGTCGGTGTATAGGTGTATAATTATATAATGCTGTTGATATGTTGTAATTTTATTATGTGGTTTATGTGACACAATGTGTTTAATTTTTATTTTTATAATTTGAAGTGATGCAGTATATTTTGTTTTGATTTTAATTTGATACGATGGTGGTGTTGTACAATTGTTGTTTATAACTATGTATTAAAGGCGTAAGCCGTATGTATTATTATAAATAAATAAATAATGTACGGCTGCGAGACATGGTGCCTATCTGAAAGAGATAAACGAAGACTAGAGGCGTTTGAGATGTGGACCTATAGAAGACTATTAGGAATTTCCTGGAGAGACCACATCACAAACGAAGAAGTTGTTCAAAGAATCGAAGGAGGAAGTCACCTGCTCAAGATCTTGTCAGAAAGGCGTGCAAGGTGGATCGGCCATGTAATACGACAAGAAGGCCTCTTGCATGCCGTAATGGAGGGTATGACCGAGGGGACAAACTCTAGGGGACGCCCACGCCGAGAGTACCTGGAGGACCTGTTGGTGGACATGCGCTGCTCATCATATGCAGAATTCAAAAGAACCGCACAAGACAGGGAGGAGTGGAGGAGAAGAATTAAAGAGATAATTGCTGCAAACCAATCCCAGGATTGAAACCAGAGAGAGAGATAGGTGAAGTTGGGTAGGTGACTGGAGTGAATATTGGTAGGTAGGTACGTGGCTTGTCGCCACATATGAAAGTGACTCTTGGTCGGCCTCTATCGTTTCTATTTTTTGTCTTGCCCTCCGCGATGGTGATAAGCAGGCCTGGGTGCCTGATGTTGTGGCCAATGTGGGTGCTTGATGAATATGGATGATCCCAAATGAATCACGAATTACAAGTCTATTATGCGTACATTGAGAAAAATAACGAAATTTCACAACGAATCTTTGGTAAGTCAACCAACGATTTGTTTGCGAAAAGTTAATATTATAGATTCGTACTAATGAATCGTTTGTACTATCTCTGGTCCTAATCTGATAGTATGTACCAATGATTCGTTGTGAAATTTTGTTAGTATTTTTCTCAGTGCTAAGCCGATTGCAAGGAATTTTGAGAGAGTTTGAATGAATGAATGTTTTAAAAAAATAGCCCTTGTTTCCGCCACTGAAAGCTACTTAAGGTAAAGCTCATTAATGTGAGATACTTCATGTAGTTGAAAAAGCTCCGTACTTAGTGATTAAGTATTATTATTGCCAAGTTTAGACAAAGTTTTGTGAGAGTTACGTTGTTATTAATTGTGCGCCTATTACCATTATAATTTATACTCATTACATAATTTTGTATATATTCTCATAATACCTTTGCTATCGTTATATCTCCCAGAAGTTGGGTTGCCAGAAGACTTAACTTTGGTTGGAGAAAGCCCTTCAGGCAAACTTTGAGCCGTCACATGGAAAAAAATATTTCATTGAGTCTAGATGTTAAAGAAGCTCTGCTCTTGAAACATTCTAGGAAAAGAGAAAACCCATAAATGTTGCCATTAGACTTAATGTTGCATATTATTATATCCAAGCAATAACGATTAAAAAGAAAAATTATAATAGAGGGAATGCAAAGTTTATCTGTGAGTGTTAGTATTTATTTGTAGGTATATAAATAAATAATGTCATCAGTATGAATTTTCATTCTGTAAACGTACAGACTCTAGAATTATTAATCTGTGAGTATTTGTAAGATGTCTGAATGGGTGTATCTATTGTTGTAGTGTGCATGATTTCAACGTTTCGATAACTGTGTATTTTTTGCTTATTTAACTTTGATTATATTATTATGTAGCAAACACTGACTGCTTGGTTGTCAGAAATTGCCTGCAGGCAATAAACCCGCCATTTGTACAACTTTAAAATTGTACAATTAAGGTTATTTTATTTTATTCATTAGTATCGTCAAACATGTGTTTTGCACCTTAAAATAAATTGGATTCGTTTGAAGAGATCGTGCTTTTGAGATAAATTCGCCCTCTGTATATTAATCTAATTTGAATGTATTTTTATATAAATTTGTATGTGTTGTGATCAATGTACAGCTAAAAAAATACATAAATGAATAAATTAAAGACTTAGTCTATATGCTAACAATTTTTTTTTTAATTTGCTTTATCCATTTGAATGTCTGATGTTTTTTTAAATAACTGCTTGCTAAATTTTTGTTTGGGATTATTTTAATAATAATTCAAGAGTTTTTGTGTTTACGCTGTGGAAATCCATTTTTAATTTTAATAAATAAAATAAAAAAATATATTATTGAGCACTGTTTAATCTCCACTATGTAAGGTTAAATACCGAACGTTTTCGCCTATACTTGTAGGCATCTTCAGGGAAACTGAAATCTAAAAATTGTGAGGGCTGTTGTTCATGTGGTGAGAAGGTTCATGGTTCATGTTGTTTATTTTAATATCTTATTCATTTCGAACACTAAGTTGTGAGCTATTCAGTACTGAGCCTTGTGTTGTTTTCATAATCATTAATTTAACTTCCATGTTTTTTTTTAGATCCCTCAGGCAGGCTCGCAGACACGGAGCATTATCTTCCAGGTATTGACTTTGTCAACGAATTTATATATCTAGGTTCTCTCATAAATAATAGAGGCACAAGCGACCAAGAAGTGAACCGCCGCACACAGATGGCAAAGAACGCAATGGGTCGTCTTGATAAAATTTGGAAAAGCCGTGAAATTATGAGAAACACAAAGATAAGACTGGTCAAGACCTTGGTATCCAGCATATTTTTAAACGGAGCTGAAACGTGGACGCTGCGAGCTAGCGAACGCGCGAGGATCGATGCATTTGAGATGTGGTGCTGGAGGAAATTGCTCCGAGTGCATTGGACCGAACACAGGACTAATGAGTCCATCCTCAGGGAGCTAAACATTTCGGCGCGACTCTCAACGATTTGCAGACAGCGCGTTTTACGATATTTCGGGCACATTGCAAGAAGAGAGCATGACAACCTGGAAAAAGTAATTATGACTGGGGTTGTAGAAGGGAGGAGGGGAAGGGGCAGAGTGCCAATAAGATGGAGCGACCAAATTAAGGAGGCCACACAGAACTCACTTCACGGAACCTTACACATGGCGGAAGATCGCTCAACATGGAGACAGATGATTTACAGAACGAGGCATGATGGTCACGATCCTCAGGATTGAGGGACCGACAAAGATGATGATGATGATGAAACATCTCTGGAAAATAAAGGATTTTTGCTGGTTCTTATTATATTGAATGTATAATTTTTTGGCAACATAGTTTGTATAGCCCAAGAGAGGAAGGCCAAAGCGTAGATGGTGTAAAGTAGTAGTGAGACAAGACAGAACTGCGATGTTCCCCACGAGGATGCACTCGAAGGAACCAATTGGGGAAGTAAACAAGAAGGCAGATCCCATCACGATGTGGGACTAAAAGTGCCCACGGAAAAGAAGGAGAAGAAGAATTTCATATAGACTGTTTGATCCTCTAAATATTGTAAAAATAAAATAAATAAATAAAATAAATAGTAGGAAATTTAGTTACTTTAATTCAGGTCCTCTACGGTGAACAAGGTGAGAATAATTAATTACCAATATAATTTGTCCTAATAGTACTACAAGTTTATTTATTATGTGTGTACAATTGTACATATTCCTAGCTGTATATAACTACATACCTTATCATACCTTATCATATGTGATGTTATAAACTTTTTGAATATATAGATTGAAATTGGGCAGTTGTGGTTTGTTGTTGTTTGTTTGTGTGTATATTTGTTCCTTAAAATGACAGCATAATTTTCCCTCCATTGTAAATTGTTCATTCTTATACAATAAATACAATTACCTTATTTACATTTTACTCATTGACACCTAAATTGACCATACTAAATATTTGTTTTTGTTTCGACATTTTTCAATAATTTGACTTTTCTCAGCTTCTATTGACACTAAATATTATTAATTCTACAACATCAATTTTTAAAGACTGTGTGCTACTTGACGTCCCATTTATTTTTGTTTGAAATAATCTCATAAATACTCTTTTATTGAAAATTTGACAATATAACCTACTATAGAATATGCTGTGATACTGATAGTTGTGTTGTTCTTTTTTTTGTGTTTTTTTGATTTTTTTATTATGATTGTTCTGTCTTATTTTTCTATACTTGTGTATACATCATATGAACTATGTATGTAAATATATAACATGTAAAAGGCTAGCGCCGTGAATTGTTAATAAATAAATAAATAAATATACATCCCATTTACGCCAAATCAGATTTCCCTCTTAAGGTACATTGGCTTTTGGCTGAAATAGGAATTAGTACCTGGCTAAGTATCTTAATACATACGGATAAGTGAACGTATGTATGTACATAGAAAGGGACTATATACAACTCGAGCCTGATAATTGGATTAAGGAATTATCCTATACGCCATTAATTGCTACAAGTAAAGACCGATACCTTAGTTTATTCTTTCGTACTATCAAAATGGAGTTAACAACCGTAGAACATGGTGTTGCAGTTATCAAAAATATTCTGACTATTTTTTTGCACAATTTTATTTCAATGTCTTAATTCGTTGTTGGCACGGTGAGAAAAGTTTGTATGTTTATTAGATGTAGCTGATCTACTGGCTACGCCATTTGTGGGATATGCCATGATGGAATAATTGGTATAGTGTCATAATTTCTCCACACGTTACACGGAGGTGCCATATGATGTCGAAATAGTGAAATTATTTTCTTTATTAATTTGCTATGGCATATTCACCGTGTCTGTGTTCATTAATTTATTTTATTATTTACTGTACATTGGTTTTAATATTTTTTTTTCCATTTTCAATTTTTCTTTATTAAATCTCCACAAGTGTATAGGTATGTGTGTGTGTATTTATGTATTATTATTGGATCATTTATATTGCGCCGTTTTCATGATTCAAATCATCTCAAGGGCGCATTTACACTATTATTTCACATTATAATACATTGTTTACTATTTTTACACTACAAATTTGGTTAAATATTATTGTCACAAATTTTGATTAGATTTAGTTTGTATGTTTCTATTTTTACAATTTAACATTTTAACTTTAGAATAGAAAACACCAAAAACTATTTATAATTAAATAAACTACACTATACTTTAGTCGGAATGCAAAAATAAATAAAATCAATTATTGTTTAACTATTATTTTGAATTTAAAAGAAGGAGAAGTTATGGGTTCAGGCAGCTACAAGAGCGCCATCTACCCAAACTGTTTTATATTGTTACTGATTCGCATTGCATTGTATGTTTTTATTGTTACTGATTCGCATTGCATTGTATCGCACAATATTTATACTCTTTTTACTGTTGATAATTCATAATGTTGTAGTATTTTATGACATTTGTCACTGTTCAATTTGTCAATGTTTGTATTTAAATGTTTCAACATGTAATAGGCTTATGCCGTGAGTTGTCGTAAAATAAAATAAAATAAAATTAATCATCAAAAAGGATCATAATAAATATCAGTTATAAAATTCAATGCACAGAGGGTGAATTTATCCTTAGATTACAATATCTTCCAATTAACCCGTGTTCAGGTAGGACAATAAAGTAAATGATATTTTTTTTATGTAAAAAACAGTTAATTTCTCACTTTAATTTATTTGAAACCTCGAGTACTTTCGTCAACATATATTTTTTTAAATATTGACGAACCTTTTCTAACATAATATTTTGAACTACTACAGATTAATCATTCCAACTGATCACACTCATCCATAGTCAACCTATTTGATTAGGTATTAACTAGGTAGGTATGTTGTATATGATACACATACATATGTGAACTTCCTTAAGGAGTGCACAACACAGAGTTTCGAACCTTTTCTATTATATTGATTTTTATTGAGAAAGAATTTTTTCGTTTTTCAAGAACATTGTCAAACCTTGAAAGATCCAAGACGTCTCACTAAATGAAAATCAATATAAGTTGATGGCAAATAACAAAACGATATACATATGTTGCTGCATGTTGATGTGTGCAAGACTCGAAAAGTAAAGTAAGTAGGTACTATACTACTATACTATACTATACCCTCACGCCGTGTCCCAAGCGGGGTAGGCAGAGAGAACGGAACGCCAAACAGATATAGATCTACTCTACACACTTCCTTCGCTTCCTCCACATTCATACAGTTTCTCATACACGCACGTCGGTTCCTCTTACTCAACACGCGGCCGTCCTTGAGAATTTGATCCACGTGATCAAGCCACGTGGTTCTCGGACGCCCGCGTTTCCTCACACCCTTTCTTTTAGATAAGTATATCCTCTTTGTCATTCTTACCTCGTTCATTCGTTCAACATGCCCAAACCACCGTAGTTTATTTACGCGCATTCTGTCCACAACACTCTTCTTGCATCCGCTCATTCTTCTAATATCCTCATTCTTCACTCTATCACGCAGCGTTTTACCAACCATTCTTCTCAACGATCGCATCTCTACTGCATTTATTCCACTTTCGTCCTTCTTCAACCACGTCCATGTCTCGCTTGCATAAAGTAAGTATCTATGTAGAAATAAACATTATTTTTAATTTCAGCTACGGCTTAGTTATAACCTTCTGTTTCCGACCCCTGCGTTGTTGTCTCGTTCATCTGCTTTCACAGATATAGCATAACGCTGATACATCCATATTACATATATTATGTAGATCTGTATTTGGGTATCTGTAAGTATCAAAATATGTAGGTATGTATTGTATATACCGAATCTCTAAGAACTGACGTACGAATTCTAATTGCTTCCCTTAATAATTCAATATGTTTCGTAAACGCAGCATGACTTTAAAATTGGTTCATATTTATATTCCGTGAAGTTCCCGGCTAAAAAAGGTATCTCACTCTTTTCAGTCAGTTTTCCAGTGTCCGACTGAAAGAGGCAGGTATTGTTCGTAAAATATCATATTTGAGACATTTAACATCTTCAGTTCAGCGATGAGGTATGTCTCCCATCTTGAATCCCCTATTTTTTGACAAGGAAAACTTGCATGTTTACTGCTTGCAGTTGATCCGCTGGCTACTCCACTAGTGGTAAATGTCGTAGGTAATGTAAAGATAAGAAGTATGTAAAGATAAGCGGACATCGCGTTCCGTTTTCTCTGCCTACTCTGTTTATTTCTACATAGATACTTACTTTATGCAAGCGAGACATGGACGTGGTTGAAGAAGGACGAAAGTGGAATAAATGCAGTAGAGATGCGATCGTTGAGAAGAATGGTTGGTAAAACGCTGCGTGATAGAGTGAAGAATGAGGATATTAGAAGAATGAGCGGATGCAAGAAGAGTGTTGTGGACAGAATGCGCGTAAATAAACTACGGTGGTTTGGGCATGTTGAACGAATGAACGAGGTAAGAATGACAAAGAGGATATACTTATCTAAAAGAAAGGGTGTGAGGAAACGCGGGCGTCCGAGAACCACGTGGCTTGATCACGTGGATCAAATTCTCAAGGACGGCCGCGTGTTGAGTAAGAGGAATCGACGTGTATGTATGAGAAACTGTATGAATGTGGAGGAAGCGAAGGAAGTGTGTAAAGATAGATCTGTTTGGCGTTCCGTTCTCTCTGCCTACCCCACTTGGGATACGGCGTGAGGTTATAGTATATTATAGTATAGATTCTACTATCATGCTATCAGGGTACCGACCACCTCAGTGTTACATCGGGAACTTTTCGGAAATGATTATAGATAACCTAGATTCTAGACAATAGTAATATGCTTAAAGCTCAATACAGTTTAAACTTATAAAGTCACTGAACTCTTCTCTTAGTAGGTAGGTAGATATGCTTAGCACCGGATAGTCCTGAGGGAATATTTGAGGCAAAGTTAGTCACGGCTAGAGTTTTGACGGAATACCAAACTTTGAATTAAGCTAAGGCGAGATTATAATATTGTATGTATTGTACTATATTGTTTAACTTATAAAAGCTCCTTATACGGTTAAAGCCGTAAGTTAACATCTTAACATGATTCTTATGTGTAACTATCGATGAAACTTATTGTGGTCTTATATAACACTTATGACTTACTCAAATAGAGAAAATTGATATTTTTGTATTGAAGTCACACAGTGTATCTAACAAAGCTACACCATGCTTTACGCTTGCCTGATGATGAGAGCGGAAGCTCTTGAAAGCCGGCTCGCGACTAATGATATCACCGTGAAAGTTCTAAATTATTTTTCGGGTCCAGACATCGGATCTTGCCACTCAATTATCTAGTGAAATATATTTCTTTGTCGCTAGTCATCCTTAGGTCTTTCTTATCATATATGTATTCCGCATCAGCGGACATTGCAATAATAGAGAATTACTCTTTACCTCTCCGCAGTCGCAGTTCGTGTCCACTCCAAAAAGCCACATCTTTGTTGGTTATTTTCACACCAGTTCTTCGGGCCACCCGTAAGGAAAATAAGGAGTGTCTGTTAGTTCGGATAAATAGCAGTCTTCGACTCCTGAGATATCCGAGTGTGTACATGTTCTTTCAACGTGGTTACTTTTACACCTGGTACTAAATATATGTGTTTTATTTAAATTAATATTTGGTGATAGTTCTAAAATACTATTTTACATAATATTAAAATGTTGAAGGCAAGAAGGGATGAACAATAATTCCAGTCATGTGCTGAGCGTCTCCATCCCTTTTGAACAAGGGGGAGGGGGGGGGTGAAACATTAATAGTATGAATACAGTTACCTGGGTACTATTGAGGGTGGAGGGTGTGTTTGCACAACTAACGAATCTGAATCAGGTATCTCGGGGATGAAAATAGTAAAAATAATAAATGTTAGAGACTGTTTGTTAATATGCTTTCTTTAACTATGGAGGTAGCCAACGGACTTGCTGTATGTAATAAATTAACAGATTGCAGAATACATTAGGAAGGGTGTCATAATTACGTCATCGCTGATTTGTAAATAGAAATTTTCTTATACGTAAGTTTTTACGAACATCTCCCTCGAAAAGTATTTTCTAAAACTTACAGAAAGAAGTGAGAGATCTATTCTAATTATTCTATTCCATCTAACTCATTATATACCTGAATGTTTTAAACAAAGCGAGGACGTTTGAAAACCACGTGGTTTGATCACGTGAATCAAATTCTTAAGGACTGCAGTATGTTAAGTTAGAGAAAGCGACATACATGTATGAGAAATTATATGAATGCAGAAGCAGCGAAAAAAGTTAAGGAGATACCTACATGGCGTGCCGTCCTATCTGCTAACCCTACTTGGGACACTGCGGCGTATTTTGAAAGTATACAATGCCATTACGCATTCATAGTGTTCTTGCAATGTATGTTTTCAAATTGTGTAACGAAAAATAGTCTCAGAAAATATACACGATTTCTGCGTAATTGTCGCGTATACTTTCTGGCGCTAATTCAGTGAAGCGCATTTTGAAAGTATACAACGCCATTACGCACAGGTTGGGACTTCTCGCGTAAAGTTTCAAATATTAATAAGCATAAATATTTTTAAAAACTATACATGTTTATTACGCTCTTATCGTGTATGTTAAAATATTTTAATAATATTTTTTTATATAATATTTTATGAATATTTTTATTATAAAACAAAACAAAGAACAAAAATATTTTTATAATATAAAAGAAACACAAATGTTTAAGTACTTAAGTGCTACTTTAAAAAGACGCCAGTCAAATAGTAATAAAAATATTTATTTATTTAAGTACATTCACAATTTTCGCTTTTACATGTTAACAAATTTCAGAAATTATAACAACGAGTTTATTCAAAATAACAAAAATACGGGTAATAAAAGCAATAAAAAATTATTAATAAAAACAAGACGTAAAAAATAATAAAAACACATATATGAAAAAAAGAGAAAGCAACAAATCAAAATGGCTACTTGGAAACTAGTCGCGTATACATTCTAAGAATAAGAACGTTGCCTTGGTAGCAAATGTACACGATTATTCCGCAATGGAAACTTGTGCAGTATGTTTTCCACACAAATTTTAGTGTAACGTTATTGGAAAATATACGCGATAAGAGCTTAATAACCATGTATAGTTTCTAAAAATATTTATGCTTATTACTACTTGAAACTATACGGGAGCAGTCCCAACCTGTGCGTAATGGCGTTGTATACTTTCAAAATACGCGACACTGCGTGAGTGTATAGGTATATACAGTACAGTATGTTGATAGTATAATTTTTTTTCCCAGATATTTCAGGAGTCCAAGGACTCCTATTTATCCGTTTAGGTGACAATATCTTTTTCTTTCAACTCTCTCTAGTCAGTCAGTACCACTATGCCAGTGTTAGCATCTCCGACCATACCACGTCAGTGGGTGCTGGACCCGGCTGATGTAGAAGATCCCACCTTGAGACTAACACATCCATGAATACCTTAACCTTTGCCTTACTGTGATAAAAAATGTATCGCAGAGGAATACCTAAAATTTTAACCTCCTATTTATTGTATTTGTTGGAATATTAAAGATTAATAGAAGCAATATGTATTGACTACACATCACCGAACAGCAAAGGTTAAAGTGTGCAGCGTTCATGACATGTAAAAACACTTCTCCAAACCAGATGGGTCGAAAAGTGTCGATAGTAATACCCAGAATCATTTCCTCTCTTGGATCGTATAGTACCTATGTTTTATTTTTGTGGTACTCAAAGATCAACTTGTATCATTACTATTCGAAGTTATGTAGTAGTTACATTAAATGTTAAAGACGCTGTCATTGAATAGAGGATTATGTATTAGACGGTTGAAGCCGGGTTTAAAAATAGTTGTAATAATAATGCTAAGAATTTTAGTTATTTCTTGAATCTGCTGCCTTTCAAAGGTGAAATTAGTTACTACAGTATGTCTTTGCAATAAAATTTTAGATTTCATTGTGAGATCCGTCTGGAATGTAGTTTTTTTTTTACGTTTGATGATTTTAGAATTGTTTGCATAATAATAATAATAAAATAACATAATTTGAATAAATAATGTAGGTACAGCAGGGTTGCTCTTGCCACGGTCTAAATACGATCTTAGTCTTGTAGATGAGGATAGTCGTTTTCATTATTTACATGAGTATTTTGGTTGTACTATGTAACCTCAAGAATACAAAAACATTGATGTATGTGTGGCGACATCTACCTGAAGTATCGAGAAGCACGTATTGAAGATAATTACTAAACACCTCGGTAGCTAGCTAGACATTAGTTTTATACAATGATAGGTAGATGGCGATGAATGTTTCCTAGCTAGTTGGACATTTAAGAATAGGTAAGCAGAGAGTTCCTCAGACCTCTTTCGAACGTACAGCTAACAACATATCGTAGTCTAACATATTACTAACATTTTTATTGTTAAATTATTATTGGTGAATAAACTTAGTGGAAAGCATATTTTCATGTAAGTAAAATATTACTGTTTCATTTCGTTCCTTTATAATCACAGTATGTAATTTAATATAATCATTTAGAATCAAACCAATTTTCTTACTTATCAAGCCTTCTGCAAATTGTATATGGAAGAAAGGGAAAATATGTACACAGTGAATCTGTGAGGATATTTAACATTAATAATCTATACCAACAAAGCCCCTTCCTCTATATATACATTTATATGAAATATGTGTTTTAAATATCATCAAAAAATATTAGATATCTGGTAAAAAACATTGGGGTTATATCACGGCGCCTTTGAGACGGTCTAGGGACTGTTAAACGGCGTCAAAACAAAATTATTCAGAATCATCATCATCATCATCATAATCTATTTTAACTTTTGTCTGTCATATATTTTTAAACATGTAAAAGGCTGACGCCATATATCGAAATACAAATTATCTATCTTATCCCTCACGCCGCATCTCAAGTGAGATAGACAGAGAGAACGGAACGCCATATAGATCTGTCCCTACATACCTACTTATTTTGTCTCCTCTAGATTCGTGCAACCTCTCATGCACGCACGTTTATTTCTCTTACCCAACACACGACCGTCCTTGAGAATTTTAACTACGTGATCAAGCCACGTAGTTCTCGGACGCCAGCGTTTCTTCAAACCCCTTTTTTCAGACATATCACTTATGTCACATAATATTCAACCATCATAATTATTATGTAAATGTTTAAAACGACTATTCTTAGCTACCGTAGGATTGGCTTCCACGTATATTTGACTTACATACTTACTTTACTTTTCGGGTCCGGACTTTAGACCTTGCTACTCCAGTATGTAGTGACGTTTATTGCTTGGTCACTCGTCATCATTCGGCCACTCAAATTACGTGCATTCTACATCAGCGGGCATTGCAATAAGTAAGGATCCTCCCTATATTTGATTATAGTCACTTCACACATCGTAGACTTTAAGATCAAGACGAGTTTAAGATCGTATTTAGATTGTGTCAAGAGTAACCCTACGGAAAGGTTATTATTTAAACGATGTCTGAATCACGTAATATGTACGTCAAACGAAAGGTTACTTTGATTTACTCAATTATATTAGCCTGTGAGAGAGGGCGAAAAACCAGCAGAGCGTACTTAGGAAACGTTTAAAATATCTATGTACATAGTATGGAGGTTGGCAAAAATAGGTACCGTTCGTGATAACATTAAAAAAATGAATTTTACTTTGAAGAACGCAGTTAAAAGGTAGCGAAAACTCGTAATCCGTGGCAAAAATTACATGTAAAAAAAAAACTTAATTTAAACAGCGGAGTCCCTGATAATGGATTAATTTAGTCTCCCACTTCGTCTCTTTAAGCTTTCGAGTGTCTTTTTAAAAGCAGGTATTCGGAAAACATCTTATATAAGACATTGATCCCATCTAACCACGTTAAGTTCCTCGGAGCGCAACTTGATAACGCCCTTACGATGGAGAAACACATATCATCTACTGTTAGTAGTGGTTTCTATACTTTAAGGCAGCTCAAGAACATAAGGAAAAATATCGCACATTGAAAACAAAAGTGGCAGTATACAAAAAATGTCAATTTTGAGTTTAAACGATGTTTAAAACGCTCAATTTAAAACGCATCCAATACAAAAACACCCATTCCAATAGCTTGTTTAGTTTTCTCTAGAAGTCGCTAGTGTCGGTTTGTATTTTTTGTATAAGCTTCAAGTTGCTAATTAATAATGTGACACTATAGCAGTTCGAGTAAAACGGTCGCAGTGGTTGTACATTAATTTAAGGAAAGACTAAATGGATAAATGACATTTTAAGTATAGTGTCATTTTTATATATTACTTTGTATAAATAATGTATTCAAGAAACGAGTAGAGGTGTAAACTATAGAACTATACCAAAAACTTTAAATGGCCATACTGAAAAATCATGTATTTTGTATAATGCCACTTTTGTTTTCAATGTGCGATATATCAACCGACGGAGCTAAAACCATAATTAACTAATTCGTCGTATCACGATTGGATTACTGCAATGGCATCCTCGCAAATCTTCCGCAATATCAACTCCAGAGGATTCAGTCCGTTTTTAACGCGGCTGCACGTTTCATTTACCAACTAAATCGCTCTGCACACATATCTGCTACCCTTCAATCTCTTCACTGGCTCAGATGTCCGGAGAGAGTTGAATTTAAAGTGTGTTTGACAGTATTTAAGGCACTTCATGCTATGCCCCCAGAATATATCATGGAACTCTGTGGTAGACAGGCGTTAAGTCATAGACAGACAACACTTAGGTCTTGTCAAGATATTACAACTAAATTGGAGGTGACCAGTACTGTATCGAAACCAGTGTACGTGGAGCGTGCTTTTGCAATATCGGCACCTGTAGTCTGGAACAGGCTTCCACAAATGATCAGAGAAACGCAGGACATATCTCGTTTCAAGAACCAACTGAAGACTTATCTATTCAAGAAATCTCACGGAATAATCCAAGCACAACCTTAGTTAGTAAAGAGCGCCCTTGAGGTGGATTTTTTTTCACAAAACGGCGCTTTACAAATCATCCAAATAATAATAATAATAATAAATTGAATATCTTAATTCAACGATCTGTCTTATTATTATTATTGGCTGAATGTCATAAAATTTATTGGCTCTGAGAAGACGATTTGCATGTTTATTACATGTAGTAAATTCGCTGATACCCCACTTCTGGAATGTACCATGATTGAGTGATTATTTAGAAGAATATATTATCTATGAAATAATCGAATCTGAGAAGCCTATGCCACAGTGATTGCCAACGTCGGAGGGACCTGCTGGTAGAAGAATATTGTTTTATTTAGAATTTTAAATAAATAATTAAAAAATGAAGACCTTAAAGGATCAAATGTCAAGAAAAAAAAAACAAGTTTGATTAATAAAGAACGTTGCGTTCAATATGTCAACCAGCTCAAAATTAGCGATTTTATATTCATTTCTAGAACCTTATTTCGCTTGCTTTTAATATCAAAATAAACATTTTTAAATTATAATGGGCATGATCATATTGACCTTTACAACATCTTAAATATTTGAACAACGGAAAATTTTTAAATTAAAGCTAAATGGACCTTTCAATTCTATTCGAAACATTTTTTACTAATTGATTTATTTTTCTTGCAACACCAGGCAAACGATTGATGTCCTCCTCCTGTAAAAGGTAGGTGATGTAATATTAAAGATATTTTACATCTTAAATTCAGCGAAGAAGTTTGCAACCCATCATTTACGGAACAGATGATTTGCATGCTTATTGTTTACAGTGAGTCCGTTGGCAACTCCACTTTTAGGAAAATCATATTGATCACAAGCAATTTCACATTCATTCAATTATGAAATCACTATTCAAGGCTCTGTGTTCACAAAGCATCTACAGTAAATCTCTAATATGCTCAGCAAAAATATTCACCAATTTACTGTATGAGATCAACAAAGTCAATAAATGTCTTTAAACGTGATGTTTCAAGAACACCACTCTTGCACAGGATACTCGTAATCTCACAGAAAAGAGTGGGAGATCTATTTCCGGTGACTTCACAGGATTGGGAATATTATTTATTTATTTATTTATTAACAATTCACGGCGCTAGCCTTTTACATGTTATATATTTACATACATAGTTCATATGATGTATAATACACAAGTATAGAATATTAAGACACAACAATCATAATAAAAAATAAAAAAAAAAAACACAAAAAAAGAACAACACAACTATCAGTATCACAACATAAGTTATGAATGGAAAAAAAGTCAATGGATCACATGTCAATTCGATAGTAGGTTATATTGCCAAATTTTCAATAAAAGAGTATTTATGAGATTATTTCAAACAAAAATAAATGGGACGTCAAGTAGCACACATTCTTTAAAAATGGATGTTGTAGAATTAATAATATTTAGTGTCAATAGAAGCTGAGAAAAGTCAAATTATTGAAAAATGTCGAAACAAAAACAAATATTTAGTATGGTCAATTTAGGTGTAAAATGTAAATAAGGTAATTGTATTTATTGTATAAGAATGAACAATTTACATCAATTAATAATTACAATTAACAATTAATAAAGAAGAAAAAAAATCAAAACTATATACTGGAGAATATACATGTGTGAGGAATATGAATAAATGTTATTAATTATATTAAAAATATGCGCTGATCAAGAATATCCTAATAAGAAATGATAAAATAAAAAATTTCATTCATTATTTCAATTTCAGAAATCCATATTTTCTGTCAAAATTTCAAACGCCATATTGTCATTGAATTGTAACGTTCTTAGGTAGCGGGTTATATTGGTACGCATTCGACTTGTAATACTGTCTATAGCGTCTGATGGCGTCACACATCCATTCCACAATGGGTGGACCTTTTTGCGCCGAAGTGCGAAAATTGCATTTTCAAATGGTGATAAAAACCTTTAAAATGTACATTTTAAGATACAAAAAGCACCATAATTTGTCTGATTTTTTTTAGCTACTACTTTTCCAGCTGAGTTTTTTTTAAAGTTCTCCATTAACTAGTATCCCATCCTCTCTGTTTCTCAATTATTCGCTTTTCTTTCATAATAATAATAATCTTTCAACAGCTTTCAAAGGTTTGTAGAACCTTAACACCAGAAAAAATCATCTTAGACGTTTTTCTTTTATAAAATCAGCACGAAATTTCTTTCAGCGTTTTATTATGTAGTATTATTATTGAATTGGATTGACTTAAGCTACGCAAGTAAATATTAATAATAAAAAATCTAAATTTTCATCATGAATTACTACTACGAAGATTTGAGTAAATATTTAATTTAAAATATTGAAAAAATAATATTTTCAGAACGGTAGAAAATTTTAATTACATAAATAAAAATGTGAAATATTTTCATAATAAACATCTTTAAGCTCGTTTTTTAGTATATGGACAAACATCTCCATCCTTCAAGAAATTTAAATTGAAAGTAGGCTTCATCTATGTGCTTGAGACGTATACTTACATAAAAAAAAAGTTCGATTTTTTCTCATAATCTAAGAATTTTAATTATCTCAAACTATTCATGAGAATATTGTCTTGAGTTAAGAATATTTTATTGAACAAATTAATTGAAAAAAAAATAGTTCTATTCAAAATGAGATTCCGAATTTTCATTTCTTCGGTGAAGACTGTTTACTCGTTTTGAGAATTTAAAATTATTCTATTATGATATGTAATAAAACGTTGGTTGGTAAAACGTTGCGAGATAGAGTGAAGAATGAGTATATCAGGAGAATGAGCGGATGTGTGAGGAGTGTTGTGGACAGAATGCGTGTAAACAAGTTGAGATGGTTTGGACATGTTGAGCGAATGCAAGATGAAAGGATAACGAAGAGGATGTATTTATCTGAAAGAAGGGGTGTGAGGAAGCGCGGACGTCCAAGAACCACGTGGCTTGATCACGTGGACCAAATTCTTAAGGACGGACGCGTGCTGAGTAAGAGAAATCGGCTTGCATGTATGAGAAACTGGATGAATGTAGAGGAAGCGAA
Organism: Athripsodes cinereus; assembly: GCA_947579605.1. Taxonomy (NCBI): domain Eukaryota; kingdom Metazoa; phylum Arthropoda; class Insecta; order Trichoptera; family Leptoceridae; genus Athripsodes; species Athripsodes cinereus. The sequence continues at coordinate 1,116,799 of OX388323.1, forward strand.
AGAAGTATGTAAGGATAGATATATATGGCGTTCCGTTCTCTCTGCCTACCCCTCCTGGGACATGGCGTGAGGGTATAGTATAGTAGTATAGTATAAATAAATATGTCTTCTTAAATTGAGTGATTTATATAGGTATTAGCCGTATATATTTGTTAAAAAATAAATATATACATTCTTTCGTTATATACAAAATTTTAGTCTCCAAGCTCAAAACAATTCTCAAATCTAAATAAATAAATCAATCTTTTGAGATATATTTCTCAAACACCTGCCTTTTACTGGACACCAAAAAGTTAATAGAAAAGAGTGAGATACTAATCTTTATCGATTTTTTTTTACTAAGATGATTATCAATACATTATGTAAGTAAAATTGTTATTGTTATTGAAAAAACGGGGGTGTCCGAAAAATACGTAGCTTAACCACGTAAATCGAATTTTCTCAAAAACACCGCATGTTGAGTAAGAGAAATCGGCATGCATGTATGAGAAATATGATGAATGAGCAACAAGCAAAAAAAGTATGTAAGAATAGATAAATGTGGCGATCCGATCTCTTTGCCTATCCCACCTGAGATACGACGTGAGGGTATTGATAGATAGATCAATTTTCTATGTTCTAGAGTTCTGGAAAAAACACAGAGAAGAATGAAATATTCATTATCTTCCAGCAACTGAATGTAAGACATTCTAAATCTAGGGTAATTTTTTTATTAGATTTAGTCTGTACCTACTTCTGTTTAAACCAAAGCGTTTGTAGTTTACTAGTAGAAATAATAATACCTACTGTAGTTCCACTTTTGAAAATACCAGGGGAAGACGAGTTGCAAAACTTTGAAATCCAATTTTTATTTAAAAAATAAACTTTTTAACATACTTTGGTTTAAGAAAACTCTTTCTATTCAGCCTCAGTATCACTGAAATCACACTCATTTAAATGCATTTTTAACTCTGGCTTTTAAACCACGTCTAGTGTGTGAATAAATTTATTCCAGATTAAATCAAAAACTAACACGACTCTTATTTTATATTAGTAGACTGAGAGGATGCCTGAGGAGACTTGTGGATAGTATGAATGTAAATCAAAATTGCGATGATCAGGACATGCAAGACGAACGGACGAGGAAGAGAATGTATTTATCTAAAAAATAAGATTTGAGATAAGATGTATGCAAGCGAAACTTGGACGTGGTTGAAAAAGGATGAGAGTGGAATAAATGCTGTGGAGATGCGTTCACTGAGAAGAATGGTTGGTAAAACGTTGCGAGATAGAGTGAAGAATGAGGATATCAGGAGAATGAGCGGATGTGAGAGGAGTGTTGTGGACAGAATGCGTGTAAACAAGTTGAGATGGTTTGGACATGTTGAGCGAATGCAAGATGAAAGGATGACGAAGAGGATGTATTTATCTGAAAGAAGGGGTGTGAGGAAGCGCGGAGGTCCAAGAACCACGTGGCTTGATCACGTGGACCAAATTCTTAAGGACGGACGCGTGCTGAGTAAGAGAAATCGGCGTGCATGTATGAGAAACTGGATGAATGTAGAGGAAGCGAAAGAAGTATGTAAGGATAGATCTATATGGCGTTCCGTTCTCTCTGCCTACCCCTCCTGGGACATGGCGTGAGGGTATAGTATAGTATAGATAGTAAGTCCAAGAGTAACATAGCTTACACACACTAATCAAATTCGGAAGGATGTCGCGTGTTGAGTGAGAGAAATTGACGTGTATGTATGAGAAATTGCATGAAAACGTGGAGACAACAAAATATTAAATAATGTAAAGATAGATTAATAAAGCGTTCCATTCTTTCTGCCTACTTCACTTGGGATACAGTGTGAGAGCATATCGTCCCTCTTCTGACTAACTGTCGTATCTGACATTTTTGGCGATATCGAGTTATGATCACCAATGTGTATTTATATGTGCCCTGCATGTTCTTACTGAAGATAACACCTGTATCTGTTACCGTTATTCTGGAATAGCTTTCTGATTTGTTATAAATTATTTTAAATAAAATGTGTTGTATCTACTAATTCCTCAAAATTTCATCATAAAAATGATTCTGAGATTTATAAGAATGGGTACAAATAAAATAATGTAATATATTAACACTGTATCATATAACTAGGAGAGACGAAAGTATGCACGGCGAAACACAGAAAACGCTCTCCTGAACAATTTACATTTAGGCAGATACGACTGTTAGTCAGAAGAGGGACGATATATCGGTACGCCGGAGTAAAACTACACTATCTCAAAAGAAGAATATGTCACTTAAAAGAGCATAACAAGGACTACGATACTATTATATATAATTATGTTTATAAGTGACTTCAGCTGAAATTTGACATGGCGTAGTTTCGCTCCCACGTACAGATATAGAACAACTTCAACAAGACAAAGTTGTAGAACGAATATCTCCTCGAGAACAATGTATTTGTTGGAACCCTGCTAATCTATGTTTGTGAGTGAGATTTTACTTAATCATACATAAAAGTATTAAGAATAAATGTTTAAACGAGAGAAGTGTTGGTAGCTGGAACCTGGTACCTGTCTGGTTGGTTGGATATAATCATCTGAATGGATAAAAGTCTTCTCGGAGTCTCTTCTGTTGAACTTTTAAGTTTATTTAAAGTTTTATCTGTAGATTCTCATTATAATCTGCATTTACCCATACTAAGGTTTATTTTTTGATACCGGGTGTTTTGAGAATGCAGAAATATTCTCCGTGTTCAGTCTAATCTTTTGAAGTATGAAAAACAGCAGAGAAAATTAGTGTTAGTATTAAAATTAGCTACTACTACAACTACTATTATACCATCACGGCATATCCCATATGTTAGGTAGCCAACAGGCCAAGCTGCATATAATAAACATGAAAGCTGTCCTCTCCGTGGCAAAATAAAATTAAGACATTCAGTTTTGGTGGCAAACTTCATCGCTGCTGAACTTAAGGTGTAAAATGTCTTAATTTTTTCGAACCTGCCTTTTACAGGACACTCGAAAACTTACGGAGAAGAGTGAGAGACTAATTCTTTACCGGATGCTCTACGGGATATTAAATTAGTCAAAATCTTATTCGTTTTTTGGCTCTACTGTCATTTGACTTCAAATGGATTTATACGATTTCGATATGGAACCACATTATTGCTACCTACTTTGAGGGTGATTGTATACATTTGTTTCGTACTCAAATACGATCTTTCCTTAATAGAAATTTTGAAAAATTCATTAACATCAGAAAGGCTCGAGCGACACTTAGGTACTTCTCTTTTACTTTTCGCTTCCGTCACTGCCATAGAACTTCTCATGTATACTCACATATTCAATGTGCTCAGCCCATGTCTGTTTTGGAGAAGCTGATTTATAATATGCTATTGCCATTTAATCCTGTGTCGGCTACGTTTCCAACCACTATTCCTCTCAGCCAGTGTTGGGCGTTATTCAATTAATTTTTCAATTGTAGGCTCAAACAATTAAATTTTCAATTGCAGTTAAATCAATTGCAATTAAATCAATTGCAATTGATTTAATTGTAGCGAATTGCAGTTAAAGTTAATTGCAATTAAATCCATTAATTGTGGTTTTACAATTGATTTAATTGCAATTGAAAAATTAATTGTGTTATTTACAATTAACTTAATTGTCAATTGTAAATAACACAATTAATACCAAAGATCGGCATGCATATTCCATAGTAACTATCCGGCATTCGCCGAATAGTAAATATTGAACTAAAATCTATCTATACCATCACGACATCTCCCACAAGTTTCAAGATTATTACATACAGTTGGTTTACTGACTATCCCACTCTATCTATCTATATCATCACGGCATCTCCCACAAGTTTATAAAATACTGTTGGTTTACTGACTATCCCACTCTATCTATCTATACCATCACGGCATCTCCCACAAATTTATTAAATACAGTTGGTCTACTGACTATCCCACTCTATCTATCTATACCATCACGGCATCTCCCACAAATTTATTAAATACAGTTGGTCTACTGACTATCCCACTCTATCTATCTATACCATCACAACATCTCCCACAAGTATATTAAATGCAGTTGGTTTACTGACTATCCCACTCTATCTATCTATACCATCACAACAACTCCCACAAGTATATTAAATGCAGTTGGTTTACTGACTATCCCACTCTATCTATCTATACCATCACAATATCTCCCACAAGTATATTAAATGCAGTTGGTCTACTGACTATCCCACTCTATCTATCTATACCATCACAACAACTCCCACAAGTATATTAAATGCAGTTGGTTTACTGACTATCCCACTCTATCTATCTATACCATCACAATATCTCCCACAAGTATATTAAATGCAGTTGGTCTACTGACTATCCCACTCTATCTATCTATACCATCACGGCATCTCCCACAAGTTTATTACATACAGTTGGTTTACTGACTATCCCACTCTATCTATCTATACCATCACGGCATTCCTCACAAGATTTTAATACAGTTGGTCTACTGATTATCCCACTCTATCTATCTATATCATCACGGCATCTCTCACAAGGTTATTACATACAGTTGGTTTACTGACTATCCCACTCTATCTATCTATACCATCACGGCATCTCTCACAAGTTTATTAAATACAGTTGGTCTACTGATTATCCCACTCTATCTATCTATACCATCACGGCGTAAAAATCAACTCCTGCGTTATAAAAAGTATTTTACAGGTAAGAAGGGAAACTTTCACATTTTTTTGTATTATTTGAAATGGTCCAAGGTGACCAAAGCATAAACAACTAATACATATCATAAATTCGTATTTTTCAGGGCTGTGCATTTCGTTATACACTTAATTATTTGTATTAAATGCATAATTTTTGTGTATTGCATGGTGTTCAGTACATGCTCTTGGAATTTTTCATATCGGTTATAGTATTTTTATGTATAATACTCATCCTATAGAGTATTTGCAATTATTTGATAATTATGGAGTCACGTATGTATCTTGCACGTTAATGTTTCATTCATTTCTGCAAAAAAAACCGAACGTCAATTAATTTTTCGGAATAAATGTTTCGAATATCTAATTTTAACATTCGCGAATGCGAATTTCATATTGTGGTATTCGTGAATGCGTATTTTTATTCAAAATCAACACTTAAACAGAAGTCAAAATAACAGGATATCAGAAATTTCATCACTTAGTCAATTGTTTAACAGAACTTACTGTTATTATTTATAATAAACATACATATATGTAAAAATAAATTCATTTTAAAATTAAACTGTTTTATAAAACTTTCATGTCAACTGACAACCCTAATTCTTGTTTGGTCTACATTTACAACAACTATTCACTTTGTAAGAGAGCGACAAACAATAGATGGACTCTGGACAATAAGACAAAGACCACAGGACAGGGAAACACAAAAGGCAATAACCCTTATTACAGTAGAATGAGATGACCATTGCAATCTGTAATGCAACTAAACGGGATGAATATTATTATTTATTCCATATTATTCTATAGCCTAGACTCTAGACCATCTCAATGGCACCTATTTTAAAATATGAAATAAATATGGTATAGATAGATAGAGTGGGAAAGTCAGTAGACCAACTGTATGTAATAATCTTGTGGGAGATGTCGTGATGGTATAGATAGATAAAGTGGGATAGTCAGTAGACCAACTGTATGTAATAATCTTGTGGGAGATGTCGTGATGGTATAGGTAGATAAAGTGGGATAGTCAGTAGACCAACTGTATGTAATAATCTTGTGGGAGATGTCGTGATGGTATAGATAGATAGAGTGGGATAGTCAGTAGACCAACTGTATGTAATAATCTTGTGGGAGATGTCGTGATGGTATAGATAGATAAAGTGGGATAGTCAGTAGACCAACTGTATGTAATAATCTTGTGGGAGATGTCGTGATGGTATAGATAGATAGAGTGGGATAGTCAGTAGACCAACTGTATGTAATAATCTTGTGGGAGATGTCGTGATGGTATAGATAGATAAAGTGGGATAGTCAGTAGACCAACTGTATGTAATAATCTTGTGGGAGATGTCGTGATGGTATAGATAGATAAAGTGGTTTAGTCAGTAGACCAACTGTATGTAATAATCTTGTGGGAGATGTCGTGATGGTATAGATAGATAGAGTGGGATAGTCAGTAGACCAACTGTATGTAATAATCTTGTGGGAGATGTCGTGATGGTATAGATAGATAAAGTGGGATAGTCAGTAGACCAACTGTATGTAATAATCTTGTGGGAGATGTCGTGATGGTATAGATAGATAAAGTGGGATAGTCAGTAGACCAACTGTATGTAATAATCTTGTGGGAGATGTCGTGATGGTATAGATAGATAGAGTGGGATAGTCAGTAGACCAACTGTATGTAATAATCTTGTGGGAGATGTCGTGATGGTATAGATAGATAAAGTGGGATAGTCAGTAGACCAACTGTATGTAATAATCTTGTGGGAGATGTCGTGATGGTATAGATAGATAGAGTGGGATAGTCAGTAGACCGACTGTACGTAATAATCTTGTGGGAGATGTCGTGATGGTATAGATAGATAAAGTGGGATAGTCAGTAGACCAACTGTATGTAATAATCTTGTGGGAGATGTCGTGATGGTATAGATAGATAGAGTGGGATAGTCAGTAGACCAACTGTATGTAATAATCTTGTGGGAGATGTCGTGATGGTATAGATAGATAGAGTGGGATAGTCAGTAGACCAACTGTATGTAATAATCTTGTGGGAGATGTCGTGATGGTATAGATAGATAGAGTGGGATAGTCAGTAGACCGACTATTTTTTATAAACTTGTGGGAGATGTCGTGATGGTATAGATAGATAGAGTGGGATAATCAGTAGACAAACTGTATGTAATAAACTTGTGGGAAATGCCGTGATGGGATAGATAGTGGAGTAATCAGTAGATTAACGGAATGTGATAAATTTGTGGATATTAGCACGGAGAGGACGACTTACATGTTTATTGCATATAATTAGTCTACTGACTAAGTGTCTACCCCATATGTGGGAAATGTCATGATGGTATAGATAGAGAGATGTGGAAGGCCGGATACCGGTTAGTTTCAAACATACACATTACTTCAAATTTTTTTAATTGTTAATTGTTTATTTTTTTTATGCATTTTACAATTAACAATTAATCAATTGTAATTGCAAAGTTCTACAATTACAACTAATCAATTGTAAATTGCGGCTACTCGCAATTAACAATTGAAATTTCAATTGTTAATTGCAATTAAAAACTGGCAATTTAATTGTTAATTGTCAATTGTTTCTACAATTGATTTTTGCCCAACACTGCTCTCAGCCATATATATTTGCTTTGCCGTTCTGTCCTCATTCATTCTTTCCATTTGCACATACCACCGCAGTTTGTTAAATTCCATTCTTGTTGTAACCCCTGCTTTCATTACAGTATCACGCAATCTGTCCTTCAGTCTTTTAACTCAGATTCTTCTCAATGACCTCATTTCTACTGTATTTATACCGCTTTCATCCTCCTTTAGCCATGTCCACGCCTTGCTTGCATACATCAGTGTTGACACTAAGAAAACTTAATGCATCAACCTTTAAGCTGTGATAGAAATATTTATATTCGCTACTATTGGTCGGATTGTACGGTTTACCTTGTTGTCTCTCCTTTCGATATTACTATTGTCCTGGGTCTGGATATTACATAATATGTATGTCTTTGGTGCCTTGTATATATGTGTATTGTTTCGTTAGTGTCCATAACACAAGATTCACATCTTAGTTTAGGACTAGCTCAGTCTGTATGAATTGTCTTTGCAATTGTCTTAATGTTAATATCACACCTTCCATCTCTCGTGAATAGACTAATGAAAAATTAAATTTAGAAATTGCATTTTCTCCAGTATTTTGATGGTCACCCTGTCTTCCTAATAATATTATTTGCATTCAAGTTTGGTGCTTTTTCTACAAAAGTTTACACAGGAGTGACAATTTAAACTTTTATTTTTCTTTCTAAACTCTTTCTGTGTTTCCTGTCTGATTTCATTTCTTAAAAATATTATATTTTCAAAATGTAAGACATTCGATTAACATAGTTTTTGTTATTCAAATCATCGTAGTATTTTGCACGAGTCGGGTAGGTAGGGGATAGACTACATAATAATTAGACAACTTATTTACAATGCGCCGTTTTGTGGAAAAACCACCGCAAGGGCCCATTCATGAATCATACCACCTCCTGAACAATAGAGTTTTTAACCCTGCCTTGAACACCTCCGTACTCTTCAGAGTCTGCAAATTATAGGAAATTTTGTTCCACAGCAACGGACCAGCCATACAGAAGGCACGGTCAACATAGTTGGCCAGACCCCCTCCCCCCCCTACGCGGTACCACAAGTCTGTTGACAGAGTCTGTCCTATGAGTCAAAGACATATAATAATAAACGTTTACGTCAAATTCACTGTACCAGTATAATTTAAGACATTCAAGAAGGGTGACATACCTCATCGCTGAACTGAAAACTCAAATGCTTTAAACACGATGTTTAACAAGCATCTGCCTTTTACATGACACTTGTTAATTAGCAGTAGCAAAGAGTGAGTACAACTTCTGTCCAACAAATAATCATCATCATCATCATCATCGCCCTCAACGCTCCTGTCGGGAGCTCAGGGCAGAAACCAGCCTCCTCCATTCAGAGCGTCTCTGTGACAATTGCGTCACCTCTTTCCACGACATTCCTTGCGCTCTGATATCGTTGTCATAGGAACGGTGTATTGTGAAAGAGGGACGCCCGGGCCTACGGAACCCCTGCGGACGGAAGAACAGTGCTCTTTTTTGCCAACTATCACTAGGCATTCTCAAAACATGTCCCAGCCAGGACCATCGTCTCTCCTGTATTATGGAGATTACAGGTCTCTGCTGGGTGCGCCGGCGCACAGCATCATTTGTAACATGTTCATGCCATCTGACATCCAAAATCCTTCTAAGACACTTGTTCTCAAAGCTTAGTATCTACTACCAGCAAATAATAAAATACTAATATTACTCTACCATCACGGCATATCCCACAAGTGGGGGTAGCCAGCAGACCAGCTGCACGTTATAAACATGCAAGCGTTCTTCTTCATGGCTATAAAAAAAATAAGACATGACGGTTGGCAAAGTTGAGGTCGTCGGTAGCTTGGAGATAGTCTCGGCCTCGTGAACAATGGGTCCGTGGTTCGATACCAGGTGCCGGCAAACTCCCCTTTCACGACACTAGCTTTTAGTAGCTTACTGTGAAAGGTGCATAAGGTTGTATTTGGGTTTATAACAAACAAAACCCAGATATATCTTTTTAAAAAAAAAAAACTCATCGCCGGATTTAAGATTTAAAATGTCTTTATTTTTTCAAACACCTGCCTTTTAGAAGACACTCAAAACCAAAAACAGTTGGAGACCTTTAAAAAATAAAATAAATACATTTAAAAACTTGAGTTCGTCGGTAGAGTCTCGGCCTTATGGACGGTTCGATTCCAGATGCCGGAAAACTTCCCCTTTCTCGACACAAGCTTTAAGCTTACTGTGAAAGATGTACAAGGTTGTATTTGGATTCAAAGGAAACCCTTAATGTAGTGTATTTGGATTCATAACAAAAACCCAGATACATTTTTTAAAGAAAAAAAAAAGATTTATTTTTCTTAAGACTTCTTGGCGAAGAACGCTTTATCATATGATTGGTTTCATATTTCATTAAAATGACATATTATTATGTATGTTTTATTTAATAAAATGTTCCGTTTTATTATATTATTCATAGATAAGTAAAGAAATCATAAATCACACGAATGGGAATGGCTGCTTGCCAGAAGAAGAAAGAGAATAGTTCTATTTAGTTATATTTTCAAGAGATGGCTCCTCTTATATGAATGTATATAATATAGTTAATGTTATGCCAGTTTTGAAAAGCACACAATGTTTTGATTGTGGTAATTATATAATGTTACTGAAACAAAATAGTGAAGAGTAAAAATTATACCATTCTTGTACCGACACTTATGTATGCAAGCGAAACTTGGACGTGGTTGAAAAAGGATGAGAGTGGAATAAATGCCTTGGAGATGCGTTCACTGAGAAGAATGGTTGGTAAAACGTTGCGAGATAGAGTGAAGAATGAGGATATTAGGAGAATGAGCGGATGTGAGAGGAGTGTTGTGGACAGAATGCGTGTAAACAAGTTGAGATGGTTTGGACATGTTGAGCGAATGCAAGATGAAAGGATGACGAAGAGGATGTATTTATCTGAAAGAAGGGGTGTGAGGAAGCGCGGACTTCCAAGAACCACGTGGCTTGATCACGTGGACCAAATTCTTAAGGACGGACGCGTGTTGAGTAAGAGAAATCGGCGTGCATGTATGAGAAACTGGATGAATGTAGAGGAAGCGAAAGAAGTATGTGAGGATAGATCTATATGGCGTTCCGTTCTCTCTGCCTACCCCTCCTGGGACATGGCGTGAGGGTATAGTATAGTATAGTAGTAAAAAAAAAATTTTTCACCCCCTAATACTACGGTGTGTGGCCGCTAAATCTAGAGTGCTCCCTCGGGGCAGCATTTCTCGCTTTAATGCGACATTAAATTCTGTTTGTGCATGTGTGTGTCGTTATGGAGATACATATCTCCAGGTACGGCATGAGGTATGTGGCGGGCGCTGCCCTTTTAAAAAAAAGTCAGTTTTGCTGGAGATGCCTCGATCAGAATATATACTGCGCATAAATAAATACGATAAGAATGTGTCGAGACAGATCGAGCTAGTCCCAAACTAAGATGTGAATCTTGTATTATGGGTACTAACGCGACGATACACATATATACAATGCACTACACACATATACATGTAACTCCCAGACCCAGGACAATCTGAAAAAGGTCATTCTTCATTTTGCCCTGGCCGGGAATCGAACCCGGAACCTAGTGACTCAAAGGCAAGTGCGTTAGCCTCCACGCCACACCGGTCGTCAATAAGGCAAGATCATTTAAATTAAATCCTGCAAGACGGTCACGTGTTGAGCACATTTAACAGGAGAGCATGCATGAGGAATTGTGTGACAGTGACGGATGCGAAAGATGTATGCAAGGATAGAAGGAAGTGGCGCTCGATCCTTTCTGCTTACCCCGCGAGGGAAGCTACGTGATGGTATGCATGTAAATAAATAAAAACTTACCAAATCAATAAGCTGCGACAATCTTAGTCCAAGCTTCACAAGCACAGTGTTGTTATTGTTTGTGACAGGTCTGATGAGACGATTGTACGTGCTGAGGAGATCATCGTATAATCTCTTGGCATCAGGGTTGCAGGAGCAGGGATCCAGGAGGGCAAAGAGAGTCACCGTAAACAGGAGACACCAACGAATTGAGAGAAACATGTCTTTAAAGTTCAATAACTTCATAACGAAAAGCAAAGATTAAGAAGTATCTAAAAATATTGACGTTAGCGAATCGAAATAAACATGTCAAATAAGTTTTTGTCGATAGATTTTTTTTGGAATTATTCTATTGTCTTTGATATTTGGTACACCGTTTAATAGCTATTAACTATTTGAAATGTTTTTTTATCAATAAATAAATTAATAAAATCAATAGGTTGTCTCTATATACGATATTTGCATATAGCATTCAACAAGTATAACGCAAATAATGGATTTAACTCGAATATTTATATTTTTTAATGCTTTGATTATTATTATTAATTTATTTTCTATTATTTGTATTCATTTAACCATTTATTTATTTCAAAAGTTTTTATTATTATTTTGTTTGTAAAATGTCAAACTTTGGAATTATTCTATAAACAATAATGTCAATGAAAAATAAGATGCAATTTTGCACAAAAATTGTATTGGTGACTAAACGAAAATGATATCCATTAATTTTCAGTTATCATTCTTTGAAAGAAATGATACTATTTGTCATGAAAATTGTTCATTTTTTAATCTAATTAAAACTCCATATTAAAATCACAAAACATTTCAAACTTACATTCGATTAGTTTTTTAAAAGTCTCCAACATATAATTCTTATTGAAAAACAATAATTCAATTCATAATCATTCGATTTTCAAAAGATAAACAACGTTCGAAAAATAATATGCTGTCAAAACACGAATGTTTCTGATTTTAAGGTTATGTCATTTTGAAACGGGTTAAATTTCAAATAAAATAAATTCTAAGCCACACAAAACTTTCACAGACCAAAGATAATGTTTGCTTACAAAGATTGTGATGTTTTTTAATTGACTCAATTTGATTTTTGTCACAGAAAACTGATTAAAATGGCGTATAACATTCGCATAAATATATATAACTACTATATTCAAGTCTTTCTGAATTCACTATCCGATTTACTTGTATGTTGTAACAAGCAACCCTGGAGAAAATATTCGAAAACAGTTTTATAAGATGATACGCTGTTTCACATATACATCCCGCTCGCACTTGTTCAAGTTTGTATAATTTAGTTCTCTAGTTGTCCCTTTCTTTACAGAGTCTCCTTAGTAACTGAGCTATTTGGGAATGTTTTCGCGTCGTTTTGCCTTTTCAGGAAGGTAGGACGAAAACGTGAAATTTTCATAATAGTCTATTCACTGAAGATGTAAAATCAAAACTTTTAATTTTACTTTAAATTATTTTAAAAAATTGTTTTGACTAATTGTAAAGATTTTTATGATCATAACAATGAATTCTATTTTGAAAATAAAAAGATAAACAGTGAAATGTATTTAAAAAATATGTTTTAAACTTTCTGTTTGTTTTTGTATACGTACAAAATTTAAGAATTAAAATTAAAATGAAGATTTCGAACGCATATTAATGTTACATATTGTTTTTTATTTAATTAATTGAATACTTTGAAAAATTTAAATAACTTTCGCAAGTAATTTATATTTATTTAACCATCCTAAAAATAAAATCTACGAATAAATGGAATTAATTTAACACACAAATGATTGAAACGGCATTTAAAAAATCACACGCACACGGAAAGACATAAATTCTCATTATTTAATAAATTCATTCGAAACAAACTATACAATTAAAAAAAATAGGTATGTCAGAAAATATTTTAAATATTCATATATTCTGTGAACATAGTATATCAGCCTCTGAGGTCCAGAGCAGAGGGCGTGGGATCGATTCTGTTTACGCATGCGCAATAGTATTTTTCCATCCATCCTGTTACTCCTACAGCACAAATTTCAATACACTTTATTCAACGTAGGACACAACTTCACGGCAAAATGAACTCAATTTCAAACATAACAACAGAAATAAAATTCAAAATCGTTTGAATATTTCAAACATATTGGACAAAATAACTTTCGAATGATATTTTTGCAACAAAATTGCTTTGAACAATAGCTGAAATTTGAGAACACCAATTTGATCTTTTTGTTTTCAATATATAAGAGACATATTTCTGTGACGTTTTTCAGGATATACGATAAATATTTTTTCAAATTTAATAATGTGTTCCATCGCTGTTTCTTCTTCATCTTCTTTCTCGTTTAGTTGTATTGGTATTAGTGGTAATAGGAAGAGTACTAAAGAGAGTTGTACCACTCTTCTTAAAGCGACCTCCTGTAATGTTATGTGCTCCTGGTAAGAAAACATGCCGGAGACCTACATTTGTGACCGACTTTCTTTTGTTACCTACTCCTACTTAGGTACATACAATATTGGTGATATTCCAATTTCAAATTTTAAATAAAAAAAAAAAAAACAAAAAATAAACACTTTTTTGGTATTCACCTAAATAGATATTTATTTCTCATGGAGTCTCCGTTGATGAATATTTCTTATTTTTTTGGTCAAATAAGAGTTATTTATTCATTTTTATGTACATTGATTACATAAAATTTCATTGAAGGCATAGGCACATTCAAATTAAATACAATCAATATACAGAGGGCGAGTTTATCGCAAAGGCGCGATCTCTTCCAACTAACCCACTATACCAACCATTATGAATATATAATTTTTATTGGCATAGACAGGAGAACTTTCATGTTTATAATGTGTAGTTGTCTGCCGGCTACCCCGTTCAAGGCAAGACCGTAAAGATACGAATTAATGAATAATATAAAGACAAGAAAATATAATATATTAAAAAACTTTTAACTACGATTTTGAAGTTCTTTTTTTTTTAATGTTCAGGGTTCTGAACTCAAAATTTTCATATTTATTTCACAAATTGTGTGACTCAGCATATATTATAAAATACTTACAAAAATCGAGCTCGTCCCAAAATAAGTTATGAATCTTGTTTTATGTGTACTAACGCGACGTTACATATTTATTTACACCAGACATGTATACGCGTAACATCCAGACCCATTTCAGTTAGAAAAATGACATTCTTCATTTTGCCCTGGCCGCGAATTAAACCCATGACCTCGTAACTCAAAGGCAAAGGCATTATCGCTTCGCCACCCCGGTCGCCGGAAATTATACCTATTTCGTTGTCATTGAAAAATATATATACTATACCATCACGGCATATCCCACAAGTGAGGTAGTCAGCAGATCAGCAGTATGTCATAAAAATGCAAGCTTACTTTCCGCTTACAAAAAAATGAGACATTCCGGATGGGTGGCAAGCCTCATCGCTGAATTTAAGATGTACAATACAATACGATAAAAAAATAAGTAAACGATTTAAATTAAAAATATGTAAAAAATAACTACTACTACCATACCATCACGGTTCATCCAAATGTGGGGTAGTCAGCAGATCAGCATTATGTCATAAAAATGCAAGCTTACTTTCCCGTGCTTACAAAAAAATGAGACATTCCGGATGGGTGACAAACTTCATCGCTTGACACACCAGTCATTTAGAGGACACTAGAAAACTTATGGATAAGAGAGGTAGACAAATTTTGTAAAGAAAATAATAAATAAATATATGTATAGACACCTATATTAAATATGTAAGAAAGAAAATAAAATGGCACATATTTATGAAAACAAATAACAAAAACGAACTTTACAACGACAATATAAACTGCCTTATAAATCTTATAACAAAACGAATCCTCGTATGTTCTTACTACGTAGAATGATAAATTTATTTTTGGCACTTAGCCAGTTATTTCAAATAGACCTCAGTTAACTGAAAAATAGACGCTATAATAAAAATATTTGATATATTTCTAAGAAATCTACAACTATTATGCCCTGTTATTTTTCTTCAAAAGCGTCCAGTAAAAGGCATTAGGAGTTCGTGTAGGTATATGAGATTAAGATATCTAATAAGAAATTTAGCGATGCGTTTGTCATCTATTTTTATATTTTATTTTGCTTAACACACATAAAAGTTATCTTTTGTTTATATAAAAAAGTTGTTGGATTTGTGATCAGAACTATAAGTTCAATGTATCTCTTATATCGTCGGTGCATTCATAAAACTTCTTACGTGCTTTACTAAGATTTAAAAGGATATAAAAAAAACTGTTTTTCTGGATGACATTTTCTTTGTATTTGATTCATGACAAAACCCCAATAATGCTCCAGACATTGATGTTAAAATTGAAATTGTTTTTTTTTTAATGATATTGATCTTCTAATTTCTAAAACCTTAAGTTTTAAAAATTTAACTTTTGCCCGACGATGAGAGTGGAAGATCTTGGAAGCCGGGTCGCAAATAAATGAAGACAACAGTGAGATAACCATATAATATATTATTTATTATTTTTTTTGACATTTCAATTATCTATTACAATTCATATTTATTCTAATTTTTCTTCTATCTACTTGACATGTCCTTACTGTATTACAATAATTGTTCTTGACAGTAACCAAACCTTTGTTGACATTTATACTCTCACTACAATGTTTTGATTTTTCATGACTAATTATTTTCTTATTGATTTTTTCGACTTATTTTATAATTGTTATAGTTTGATTTCTAATTAAATATATTTTGTTCTTCGCCAGTTGTTTTTTTGTTCCAACTGTGTTGTGAATTAGAATTATGTTTTGTTTTTATGTTCCAACTGTGTTGTGAATTAGAATTATGTTTTGCTTTTATGTATGTTGTAACATGTAAAAGGCTCTAGCCGTGGATGTATGTATAAATATAAAATACATATTTCTATATCTAAAATAAATTATATATATCAATAAACTATTAAAAATATATATCACATGTCTGAAGCTCTTGTAAATGTTTTAAACGACTATACTCAGCTACCACAGGATTGGTATGCTCCATAGATTTTTATATATAATACCTAGATGGAGTACTCGTATGTATTTTAATTATAATAAAGTGAGGCACCTTTTCTCGGCACTTTTGACAGATCGGTTGGCGAAAATAAGTGTGGTAAATCGCTCAAAACGTCGACAAGAACTTCAAAAAATGTCTTATTACGTTTTTATAAATGTGAAAATGATATATTTTTATAAAAATGCAAGAAATACTTCATAAAATTATAGGAAACAACACACGCTTTCGCCAACCGTTCTGTCAAAAATTCATAAATTTTTTGCCTCACTTTTGTAAATGAGTTAGGGTTCTAGGTTTTGTATGGAATTCTGTGGTATGCACGTATTTTTGACTATAGTCACTTCGCACATCGTTGAGTTAAAGATCAAGACAAAATTAAGATCTTATTTGAATGGTGTCATGCTTGCGGAAATTCAATGCACCACTTAAGATAAATTAATGTGTTAAATTAACAAATAACCTCATACAATGGTTAATTACATATATACATACATCTTCTTTCCCTTATCCTAGTTGGCTAGTTGGGTCGGGGGCCCATTGCATCTAGTTACCTCCTCCAGAAATCCCTGCCCACCGCTGTTTCCAGGACCTCTGGGCACTCCAAAACAAGTCTATCAATGGTTTTTTTTAAATAATAAACACAACGATGATCGTCAATAAACACATCTTTTCGTACTGGATACTATTGGATAACACACAAATTATCGTAGAAACCGTCCGGTTCTTTATATATCTTTAAGTGATTTAAAGATAGATATAATATTTAATGTGGGGTCATAATTCAAATGGGAGCATTAGTATGATTTATAAAACAATTTCTTGATTGATGTGGCTCGCTAGCGAAAGTGAGTTCAGCTACAAGGGATCAGAAAAACCTTTGACTTTTTAACGCTAAAGGGCGCCATCTATCACTGATTTTCCCTTAGTCTACATAATAATCTTTGGTACCAAGTCTTACTTAATATATTATCTTGAAAATTACTGTTGGAATTCTTTTAAATAAGAGTTTAAGAGGGGAAAATAAACTCTCCGATCAAATTTTTGATCTCTAAATGACGTTCATTTATAAGAAAATCAGTAGGTACATAAAAAACATTTCATATTATTGTTGATCTAATCTTTTTTTCTCAGGGCCATCCACTCGTTTGTGAGTGATTTATAATATTATTGTTGATAATAGCACAATATTCTTGTTAGGATCATTACAGTTCAAGGCCAATAGGATTCCAGAAGTTAATTTTAAACGAGTTTAATTCAAATTACTAAACTATATTATTTTATCAATTTTCATCAGTATCGATATCTCAAGTCAGGACTTTTGAACAACCTTTTCTATCGGCGAAGGTTAAAAATCATATCATAATACCGAGGATGCCCTTATGTACATTGACAATGAAATTTAAAACAAATGTTTTTTCTTACGTTATACTTTTTATTGAAAGAGGTGTATTTCGTCTTTTAAGTCTTTCGTCGGTAGCAAAATAATATGTAGATATATGCATATAAAATAGTTAAAACATTACAAATAAATGTAATGTAGATATGTAAAAAAATATGTATATTTTGAAAGATAATATTTAAATTAAAACACTGTTTAATTCCACTATGAGATTGCTTTAATTAAAACGTTTTCGACTACATTGTAGTCGAAAACGTTTTAATTAAAGCAATCTCATAGTGGAATTAAACAGTGTTTTAATTTAAATATTATCTTTTATAATGTATTTCCACAAAGTTACACTTGAAAATATAGTATATTTTGAGTTCCACCTTTGGATACTTCAACTAAGTTCAGGTATCCAGAGATTGAACCCTGCTTCTGAATAGATGGTTATTTGATACTAGATTCTTGATTGGGGCCTTGCAGTGGTTTTTTCCACAAAACGGCGCCTCTTAAAAAAATGTCTAGATATTATTATTATCTATTCTATTCTATTTTTCTCAAGGCCATCCACTCGTTTGCGAGTGATTTAGACAAATTATTATTATCATTACGTATATTCGAGTGATTTTTATTTATTGCAATGCCCGCTGATGCGGAATACATGTATTGATAGCGAATGACAAGGCGATATACGTCGCTGAATACTGGAGTGGCAAAATCTAAAGTCCGGACCCGAAAAGTAAGTAGAAGTAATTACGTATATGTGACTGCTGAAAAAATACATAGTTTAGGTTGGTTAGCTTCAGTATATAAAGCAGAACAGATGGAGAGGAGAAATGAGGTTAATTAGTGGTATTTGCATTAACAATTTAGTGAAACACATAGTTCCACTATTATAATACATACAGTAAGTTAGTGTTGTGTTAATTTTATACAGAGCAGCAACTCTTGTGGAATGTGTCCCTGATGGGACCGCCACTACATTCTACATGCTGCTATTCGTTACTACGTGTACAGACGAGCGCACAAAAGTTTCTCATTATATTTTCATAATAATTATTATGTAACGCTACGAGTCTGCGAAACTATGTTAATTAATATCATCCCTTGCGGAGCGGACGGAGAGGATTGAGCGTCACTTAATTCTTTGCTTCTACCCACTATTCACTTACATAAGTGTCATACAATAAACCTTATTTTTATCTTAATAATTATATCTGTCTATCTACACCCTCAGGCCGTATTCCAGGAGGGGTAGGCAGAGAGAACGGAACGCCATATAGATCTATCCTTAGAAACATCTTTCGCTTCCTCCACATTTCTCTTATTCAACACTCGGCCATCCTTGAGAATATGATCGTTTTGAACAAATCACATTGTTCTTGAACTATGACATTTTCTCACACCCCCTTTTTCAGCTAAATACACACATTTAAACATACCTTTATAATTAAAAAAATTGAGAAGAAGTGTTTGTTGTGTACTTCTGAATAAAATCAAAAAACAATAGAAATGTTGAACTAACAAAAAGTCAATGATAAAATAATTGTTCACTGAATATTACGAGTATTATTATTGTTTTCATGAATTTCTAGCGTCGGGCGTCGTCAGTCGACGGCGTCTTGCGTCCCTTCAAAAGAGAGTTCAACGCTCAACGTAAGAAAAAATTCGTTTTAATTATATTAGAGCTTTGTTGATTAAGGCTCATCAAAACCAATTTTACCAAAATAATTTTAAAAATATCTTCACCTATTTTCACCGTGAGGTTCCCGGAACAGTTTTCTTCTCTCTAATTAATCATGAGGTCCCGGGTTCGATTCCTGGCCAGGGCAAAATGAAGAATGACATTATTCAAGTTGTCCTATGTCTAATAATAATAATAATAAAAAAAAACTTTATCGCACAAATAATCAACATAAGAAAATAAACAATTTAAACTACACAAATAAATTTTGTGCAACGTATGTGTGTTTAGTGCATTTAATATGTGTGTATCGTCTTGTTAGTACTTAAAATACAAGATTCATATCTTAGTTTGTGACTAGCTCGATCCGTGTGAATTGTTAAAAAAAATTAAAATTTTCTTGTATCTACTATAAGTACGATTTATATATATATTATAGTGCTATCTACTTTATCTCGCATCAGTTTAATTAACGTACCTATTAGTAAAATAATCCACACATAAATATTTGAGTCGGTTCTCTCTGACTCTGAAATAAGAAAAGACAGAAGTAAAATAATACACTCTATACGAGGTGTCATCCTTTGAGCAGGTTTAAGGTTTAAAACGTTTTAAATATCTTACGTATTGATAAAGATATTTTAATTTTAATGCGACCATGTCACAAAAAAGCAACAAAATGTATGAAGAAAATATGCAAGGTTTAGTAAATAGCAATATTCACAGTCAAACATTTTTCATTGTATTGAATTAATTTCAAAATGGATGTAACAATAAATACAACAATTCTGAAACTTAATATTTAGGGTTTATTTTCGTAATAAAATATTGTGTTTGCTAATGAGAAAAGCTCTTGAATTACGTGAGTTAAAATTGCATATTTTTGACATATTGGGCTATTTTCATAATGGAAGACATTATGAAACCATAGAAAACTACATAATATACTGTAGAACAATAATAGTTTTGCTTATAAAATCCATAAACAATGTTTAATGATTTTTCAATGAGTGGGAACCTATTTATTTTCACCTAATATTTTTTACATGCATTATGAAATATTTGATAGTAAAATATTCTTGAATATTGAAGGATACATCCGTTCTATAAGGTATTTTTGGGAATACAGAGTAGTACATAGGTGACAATTTATTCTTGACTTTTTTTTAATTCCATAGCAAATCTCTCAAATACCCATTTATGTACTGCAAACCGACCATTTTGTCGTTTAAACCCATGTATTTGCACGGTTTTCTATTTGATTAAACCCGAGCGATGCCGGGTTACATACGCTAGTCATAAATATTTGATATATTTTACTAGAACGACATCATTACGGCATATTCCATAAACGGGGTAGCTAGCAAACTGACTGCATGTAATTAGCATGCAAAATGCCCTCTTCATGTTAATAAAAAAAAGTATTGATGGATTACCTCATTGCTCAATTTTAGATGTTACCTAAATATTTTATACGTCAGATTTTATGAACACCTAACAGAACTCTCGAAAACTCACAGAAAAGAGAAGAGACCTGGAACAATGTATTTTGTTCAATCCAAAGTTATTATTAAGTATATAAGGCCTTGCTGTGGTACTTACTATTTTAAGCTGTGGAGAAAGCTTTTCGTTGAAAAGTTTTACGTGTTTATCATAAAATTCACAGTGTTTTTATTGTTGGATGCATTTACATAACTATTTATTATTTACTTATTTCTTATCTATAGAAGTATTTGTTGCATGCAGAGGGCATGAAAAAGTAAAAAAATAGATGGAAATTTCATACCTACCAACGTATGTGTATGTATACCTACCAACGTGAAAAAGAAATTAAATTATGAAACACAATAGTAACTATGTAGGACGTATTTAATTGAGACATTATTACACTATATGAGGGTCGGCTTTCAAGAACTTTCGAACTTTTGAAATTTAACACTCATCACGGCATATCCCACAAAGGAGGTAGCCAGCGTATTAATGGAAATTAATAAACATGCAGGTTGTCCTCTCCGTGACATGATTAATAGTTGAATTGTAGATGTAGATTGTCTTATACTTGAGGTTCTTATTTCATTTTACGGCAATGCACCCGCAATCGAGTGATTTATGAATATACTTGAGGTTATACTAACACAAATTTTGCGACAAAAATATACTTGGTGTTGCATGGCTTGAACGACATCGTACGTTTCATTTTTGTAAGGGTTCTTTTATGGCTTTGTCAGAACTAAATGATGTGCAACTCTTATATATAAGTAGGAGACAACAAAAATAATTATTAACTTTGGAACATGTTTCCTGAGAAAATAAGTACTGAGTTACTGGTCTATACCATAAAGGTCAATGATCATACAAAATAATCAACTTGTATTGTATAGACTAAAACTTCAGGAAAGGAAAAAATCTAATGCGACCAAACAACTTTTGCGACCAAAATAATTTTATGACAATCAGCCTCGTACAAACGTTGGTTCAAAAAGGTTCTTTCATATTATGAAAGAAATATTGACTTCGAGTTCCTAGTTGTAGAAGCATTTATAAAAGAGCGTTACTATTGATACAAAATAAATATTGATGGTATTGATGGGAAGATACTAAGCTTTGAAAACAAGTGTCTTAGAAGGATTTTGGATGTCAGATGGTATGAACATGTTACAAATGATGCTGTGCGTCTGCGCACCCAGCAGAGACTTGTAATCTCCGCAATACAGGAGAGACGATGGTCCTGGCTGGGACATGTTTTGAGAATGCCTAATGATAGTTGGCCAAAAAGAGCACTGTTCTTCCGTCCGCAGGGATTCCGTCGGCCCGGGCGTTCCTCTTTCACAATACACCGTTCCTATGACAACGATATCAGAGCGCAAGGAATGTCGTGGAAAGAGGTGACGCAATTGGCACAGAGACGCTCTGAATGGAGGAGGCTGGTTTCTGCCCTGTGCTCCCGAGAGGAGCGTTGAGGGCGATGATGATGATGATAATATAATATATATTAGAAGTTCACCTTTTAAGGACAAAAATCGACTATAACCACGGTTCGTTTAATATGTTCATAATATAGATACACAAACTTAGAAGTGAATTAGCGATGATTGTATTGTTTAGGTTTAAAACGAGTTGATATAAATGTGTAAGAACTTGTGTAAATGTAACTATACGTACTATAATATTTTTATAATTGCTTGGTTTTTATCCCGTGGAGCACCCGGTAAAGAATTGGTCTCCCACTCTTCTCCGTAAGTTTTCGAGTGTCCTGTAAAAGGCAGGTGTTCGAAAAAATCAAGACATTTTACATCTTAAATTCGGCGATGAGGTTTGCCACCCATCCTGAATGTCTTGATTTTATATTGGCACGGAGAAGACAGCTTGCATGTTTTATACGCAGCTGGTCTGCTGGCTACCCCACTTGTGGGATATGCCGTGATGGTATAGTAGTAGTAGTAGTAGTAGTAGCTTATATAGCCGTTCACTGTGTAAATAAATAAATAAATAAATAATACTTTTGCTATTATTCGTAATTTTGGAATATGTTTTCTGAGAACATTAGAAAGACGTTATAAGTCTACGAGTATAAGGTCAATGTACATAGCTTGTGCCTTCTCAATATTTCTAAAGCATCTCCAAGGTATTCATCACCCCGGTAGCACATCTCACTTCCGCTCGAGCCACAGCTCTGCCAACTTTGCCGTCTGGAAGAAGGAAGGTACGAGTATGTATATCCCTGTACTATAATAGTACCTACGTAGTAGTAGTGTGAATTATTATCCTTGTCTGGGAGTAGCTTGGAGATATCAGGATTCAGGAGAGAGTAAAAGAGGAGAGAATGTGTAGAGGGTACCCATCTGTAATGCAATAATAGAAATAAGATCTGAATACTAAAACTTCAGGATGTATTCTATTATTTGTTTGTGAATACAGTTTTGAATTTGTGTAACTTAAGGGATTTTTTTTCAAATAACACGACCGTATCTAAAAGTCGGTTGTTTTGGATTATTTTTATATAGATGTGTAGTATTTTACCTGGAGAATAAGAATCCAATGACATTTCGTAGATTTTTAACTTCTACTACTACTATACCATCACGACAAATCCCACAAGTGAGGTAGCCAACAGACCACCTGTATATAATAAACATGCAAACTATCCTCTCCGTGCCAATATTTATTAAATAGACATAGATTTTTAACACAAAATTGATAATTTGCATTTTTCATTTGTTCGACGTATTTTATGTTACAAATATCTTAAAAATGTCACCCTGCACCTGCCGTGAGATCATAGCAGCTTTTAGCCAAGGCGATCTCCAAAATCCAATAAAGCAAGACAGAGAAAAAAATCACAAAAGAGACATCATCCATAAGAAACAACATAATCAATGGAGAGTCTCTATTCTGGCGATAAAGTCATTGTATGTTATGTTGAAAATGTCAAGATGAATATTCAAATCATTAAATAATTTTAAAGCCTTGCCGACAGAAAAATTTTGGACTATGCTTGTTCTGCAATCCGGGGAGTAAAAAAGCAAGCATACTTAAATGTTTAAGTTTGCGGATTCATATCCCATCAAAGGCACTACCAAATCAGCTGACGTTGTCTTTACTAAGCCTTATCTGAGAATTAAAGACATTCGGAATGGGTAGCATACGTCATCACTGCTAAATTGTAGATTTTTATTGTCTTCAATCTGTGATGTTTTACGTGTGCCTACATTTTACAGGATACTGAAAAACTTAGAAATAATTAGTGACCATTTTTACCCGGGGTCTTCTAGAAAAAAAATGTTTCTTACAAATAAAACAACACCTGACATGTTGTATATTTTTTTTTATATTTTTACCTCAAATAAAATCTAATATCACAACAATAATAATATGTTCCGCATAAGAATAAGAGGAATAATAAATTACCAACATTTTCAGCGCCATCTTGTTTAAAATGAATCCGCGCGAAATGGCGTCGTGTTTTCTTAATAAATTTTGACAATGTTCCTTCACTTTACATATTATAGCAACCAACCATCGGTATTAATATACCTATCTACGTATATATTGGTACTGCAAATATACCTGGTGTTATGAGAAAAAAACAATAAATGGCAAAAATGAAGTATTAACCTATTACTACAACAACTACATCATCATAACGGCATATTCCAGTAGTAGGTTGGCCAGCAGATCAGCTGCATTTAGAAAATATTCAAGGTCTCCTCTCCGAGGCAATAAAATATTTATGCATTCAGATATCAAACATTGAAGTAGGTTCACTGGAAGACATTGCCTCAAGGCAATATGTACGCTTTTTGTCATATCAATTTTTGACAATTAAGTGTTTTTTTTTTATTATTATGGGTGACAAAGCTCTCCGCAAAATTTAAGATATAAAATGTCATTAGTTTTTGAACATCTGACTTTTTCGGGACACTCAAAAACTAGCGAAAAGAATGGGAGGTTAGTTCTCTGCTGGTTCCACGATGCTCCAAGCATTCAAACGAAAAACAAAATATTAAGTAATTCCACAATTTCATTTAAGTACATAATTTGCGAACCGGCTTTCAAGATCTTCCATTCTCATCGTCAGGTTAATGTAAAGGGAGATAATGAGATAAAAAATAACATCTCATAAGAGAGGTTAGCTAACAACAGTCCTGATTGTTTGTTGGCACGGAGAGGACAGCTTTCATGTTTATTGTATACGGCTGGTTAGCTGGCTACCTCACTTGTGAGATACTCTGTAATGGTATAGTAGAAGTATATTTGAATTTTTGTAAAACTGTATTTTACATCCTTTTTCTCTCACATAATATTATGTATTAGGTTGATACCTACACAATGATAACATACAATGACATGCAGATTAATGCTTCTGAAGAGAGTCTCTACTTTATTATTTTAATGGTCCTATATAAAATGTACCGTACTGTACACGTTCATAAGAATTATTATCGCGTTTATTATTTTGAAGCTTGTTGAAATTTTTGAGGTGATGAAATATTGTGTGTGTTTACCTAACATGTTCCCATTCTTACTTTGTATGTATCACAACTCATATGAAATGATAGGATGAGAGACAAATTCTATATTTAATTGTAACCCGTGAGTTTCCGGTAGGTAGGTGGGTATCAACCAAGGGAACAGGCAGGCTTTCGCAAGGGATTCGGAACCAGCGATCACCTTCAGGCTCTAAAAAACGTAATCCAGAAACATAGCGAGTATAACATACCACTGAGCCTCGCATTTGTGGATTTTGAGAAGGCATTCGACTCCATTGAAACTTGGGCGGTTATGAGAGGTCTAAAAAACTGTAGGATTGATCAAAGATATACGAATCTCTTTAAAAATATCTACAGCAGTGCTACCTCTACCATCCAACTCCATGAACCATCGAACAAAATCAATATCATGAGGGGAATTAGACAAGGAGATACCATTTCTCCAAAGCTATTCACATTGGCACTGGAGGATGTTTTCCGAAAGCTGGACTGGGACGATTGTGGCATTAATATCGACGGAGAAAGATTGACAAACCTTAGATTTGCAGATGACATAGTGCTCTTTGCTAACACAGATATGGAGATTGCTCGAATGTTAGCTGACTTGAGAGATGAATGCGGTAAGGTAGGATTGAAAATGAATATGAGTAAGACAAAAATTATGTCTACCACAGGCCTAACCCAACCAATTACAATCGATGGTCAAAATATTGAAAGAGTAGAATCGTATGTCTATTTGGGTCACACTGTCAAACTGGGTAGGGATAATATGGAAGCTGAACTGGAAAGACGAAGAGCTTTAGGATGGGCTGCATTTGGCAAGCTTTCAAATGTCCTAAAATCCCCAAACATTCCCATTCACCTGAAAACGAAAACATTTGATGCATGTATACTTCCAGTGCTCACTTATGGGTTCGAAACATCTGCTCTGACAAAAAGAATTATCAATAAACTTCAAGTTACACAAAGAGCAATGGAGAGGAGGATGTTAAACATCTCACTCAGGGACCGAAAAACAAATGTTTGGATACGGGAAAAGACCAGGGTGACAGATGTGGCTCAAAGAATTGCAGAACTAAAGTGGAACTGGGCAGGTCATGTGGCACGTATGTCTGATAATAGATGGACGAAGAAGGTGCTAGATTGGAGGCCTAGAACAGGACGCAGAAGCGTGGGCAGGCCTCAGACAAGATGGTCCGACGATATTAAGAGAGTGGCGGGCCTGCACTAGAAGAGAGTAGCGTCCAACAGAGATTTATGGAAGTCCAAGAGGGAGGCCTTTGTTCAATACTGGACACAAGAAGAAGGCTGAGGTAGGTAAGGTAAGGAGTTTCCGGTGAAGAATTGGTCTCCCAATTTTTTCTGAGAGCTTTCGAGTGTCCTCTAAAAGGCAGTTGTTCGTAAAACCTCACGTGTCCAGCCAGTGGGGCCAGTATATGAATGCACCTGTACCCCCCGCTACGCTTTTACTCAACTTCCTTACGTCTCACCATCAACGAAACATTTATCAGAGATTGTTAATCAGTTAATTTTTTGCATTTTGAAATGTAAAATTTCTTTAACAGATAAATAAAAAAATATGTATATTATGTACATATGTATACATAGTACTATCCACTTTTAGTTCGTTTTTATATTCATCATAAAATGTCACTACATACCTGCAGTTTTCTTGTAAAATGTCACTAACTGCAGTTTCATTCAGTAGGTAAATCCTTTTTTTTTTTAACTATCCGACGTTCTGCATACAAACCAATGATGACTAATAGAGTGTTATAATGTAGCTATTATAACTATTCTTTGTTCGTAAATGCCTACTTCCAATTATTTGATATCCTTTTCAACTATGTAAACTACTGTACTAATACGCATACTTGCAAACTTTTATATGTAATATTTTTTTGACACACAATATCCAAACATGAACTCTTATATTAATGTGACAGAAACAACAAGCTATAAGAGTGTGTGGTCCTTGGTGTACACCATAAGGCGCGTAATGCGTATTTGGGTACACAGGTACAAGGATTAGATAATAATATAGAAAATAAAATATTCTATAACAATGCCTTTGGTTGCTGATACCTGCCTATGAAAGAAAGAGACCATCATACCCGAAGTGCATTGGTATACTGGCCCCACTGTAGTCTGATTTCTAGCACCGTCAGTAACGCTACATTATCTCCACGGTAACAACGGAAATTACTAATGTTGCACCGTTGTTACCATGGAGATAATGTTGTTACTATGGAAATAATGTAGCGTTACTGACGGTACTAGCAATCCAATTTAGGCTCCTTATTGTTGATGATCTAATAAGTTGAATGATTTGAATGAGAAGATGAACGTTGAAGTTGAATGATAAGTTGAACGACGACCGCTGTGGCGCGGAGGCTAACGCACTTGCCTTTGAGTCACGAGGTCCCGGGTTCGATTTCCGGCCAGGGCAAAATGAAGAATGACCTTCTTCAGATTGTCCTGGGTCTGGGTGTTACATGTTTATGTGTTTAGTGCATTGTACATATATGTGTATCGCCGTGTGAGTAACTACCCATAATACAAGATTCATATCTTATTTTGGGACAAGCTCGGTCTGTGTGAATTGTCTATACGTGTTATGTTATGTTATTTCTCTATCATAATTTTTAATCTATAGTAGAAAAAAAAC
Organism: Athripsodes cinereus; assembly: GCA_947579605.1. Classification (NCBI taxonomy): domain Eukaryota; kingdom Metazoa; phylum Arthropoda; class Insecta; order Trichoptera; family Leptoceridae; genus Athripsodes; species Athripsodes cinereus. The sequence goes on from OX388323.1 coordinate 1,144,819, forward strand.
CATTTGTTTCAATTAACCAACTTTTTATCATTTAAAACGACTGTGGATTATAAGAATATAGGCTTTATATCTGCTATTCGGCCCGGGCGTCCCTCTTTTACAATACACCGTTCCTATGACAACGATATCAGAGCGCAAGGAATGTCGTGGAAAGAGGTGACGCAATGGCACAGAGACGCTCTGAATTGAGGAGGCTGGTTTCTGCCCTGTGCTCCCGAGAGGAGCGTTGAGGGCGATGATGATGATGATGATTTGCAGCAATTGTAAATATGTATGTAAAATCGATTATTTTGAATTATTTTCTTGTAGATACGTAGTATTTTATTAGGTTAAGAAGAATCCGGTGTAATATTGTGGGGTTTTTATGCATAAAATTAATTACCTTTTTGACATTCTGCACGCGTTTGACATGTCATAGGTACTAATTTTTTTTTATATTTGACTGATTTGTAGGTTATGTTTGAGTTAATTACGAATGTTTGGAGTCAAAAAACTTTACTAATACCACTTAAAATTATAATACGCGCACATTCGTAATTATATTCAGAAACTACCACAACGTTACCGCCAAATCAATAAATAATAGGTTAGAGTTAGTCTGATATTTTTTTATGAAAAAGCACATTTATTGACCATCATTTCATTATCATATCATTTCTTGGGTACAATACTATATAATTACGTGAATATCAGTAGAATAATTATATTTTTTTTTAAAGTTCACCTCTCCTTAATAATTACCAAAGCCCTCATAAAGGTGGTAGTGAGAAAAGTCATTCTTCCTCTATGTATTGTAAAGAAGCGAGTGTGTTGCAAACGGTACAAACTTTGCACTTAATGGAGTTACCATTATTATTATTATTATTCATAAACATACAGTTTGTTGTGTGTGTGTGTGTATTTTGATGAAGAATAGAGATGCCAAAATGAAAACTATTTCGATGTTTGATTACAATCGAAAATGACGTTGTTGTATTTGGACTTTCATCTAACAAGGACGAGGAAGCCAAATATTGTAACTATTTTAATCGAATTGTTTGATTATAATCGAAAATGACGTTGTTGTATTTGGACTTTCATCTAACAAGGACGGGGAAGCCAAATATTACAATTATTTTAATCGAATTGTTTGATTATAATCGAAAATGACGTTGTTGTATTTGGACTTTCATCTAACAAGGACGAGGAAGCCAAATATTGTAACTATTTTAATCGAATTGTTTGATTATAATCGAAAATGACGTTGTTGTATTTGGACTTTCATCTAACAAGGACGAGGAAGCCAAATATTGTAACTATTTTAATCGAATTGTTTGATTATAATCGAAAATGACGTTGTTGTATTTGGACTTTCATCTAACAAGGACGAGGAAGCCAAATATTGTAACTATTTTAATCGAATTGTTTGATTATAATCGAAAATGACGTTGTTGTATTTGGACTTTCATCTAACAAGGACGAGGAAGCCAAATATTGTAACTATTTTAATCGAATTGTTTGATTATAATCGAAAATGACGTTGTTGTATTTGGACTTTCATCTAACAAGGACGAGGAAGCCAAATATTGTAACTATTTTAATCGAATTGTTTGATTATAATCGAAAATGACGTTGTTGTATTTGGACTTTCATCTAACAAGGACGAGGAAGCCAAATATTGTAACTATTTTAATCGAATTGTTTGATTATAATCGAAAATGACGTTGTTGTATTTGGACTTTCATCTAACAAGGACGAGGAAGCCAAATATTGTAACTATTTTAATCGAATTGTTTGATTATAATCGAAAATGACGTTGTTATCTTTGGACTTTCATCTAACAAGATGCTTCCTGGATAATTTCATTCAAATAATAACTGCGATCTAACCAAATTCAATATTATATTTGTTTATTTTTACAATATAGGTATATTAATAATTATAAATAAAACGCACTGGACACGTCCAATAAAAAGTCACAGTGGATATATTATAAATAAGTGTTTTATTTATAATTAATTCAACATGAATTTCCACCAAGTAGGGGAGAGAGGGGCTTGTTGTAACGGAGGTAAGTAGAAACAGCCTAATAACTCAGCCGGTTTTAAATATTTTGTTTCAATTTTGAACTCAACATGCTCTTTAAGATAGGGCCTACGACGTAAACGCAGTAGGTGCAACACGGAAGAGCGCCGTGACCGGTTGTCAGCAGGGGTAGTGTTTTTTGCCAGATAACCTAAAAAATATTAGTTCGTTAAATTTGATTTCAAGATCATACTGTGTCTTATTGAAAAATGTTTCTATTAATTTTTGTTAGGCATTTATTAAACTATTGTATGATAGTATTTTCACATAACCCAAGCCAATCATTTTTTTTTAATAAATAAAAATGTTAGCAATTTCGGTGTGGGGCTAGTTGTAACAAAATTTTGGGGCAAGTTGTAACAGGCTGCTACAGCTTAATTCTTGCCCCACGCCCAGAGAAAAGGTAACAGAACAGGCTAGTATATTACCAAGTGATGCTGACTTGACATTAGGCCTCGAAGACGCCAAACTTCTTGAATCTGTGGCGCAGGTGGATATAAGCATAACTGAAATGATTAACCAATTGACTGGTGAAATATCCACTGAATCTGTCCCAGGCCCTTCAGGCATCAAAATATGTCTACCGGTTTTTCACCTTCAAAGGTCAGACCTCTACCTAAAGCACTACCAAGAAAGATAAAACAAACAGGGCTGTGCGTAAGCGAAAGTCAGCTGTTTTGACTTAGACTCCAGAGAAGGAAGCTCTGGAGAAAGAATTTGAAAAAAAAAATTATAACAAAACAGAAACAAGAAGCTAAAGCAAAAAACAAAGGAACGGGAAAGGGCAAAATTAAAGTAAAGTCGAATAGACCTGAAAAGACCAAGATTATAAGTTCATATTATAAAAAAATATTTTCACTGATGATTGAGTTTATTAATAAGTTTAATTAACATTAGTATATGTTATGCGAATCAAAAGATGACTATAATTGTTGCGATAACTCATTAGTTCGTAAGAGATACATTTTTTTTAAAAATATGTTTGTTGATTTTATTTGTTTGTTGTTGAAACCTGTTGTTTTAATATGACGTTACTACTTGCCCCACACTTGTTACAACTTGCCCCAAGAACGGGGTAAGTTGTATCAAGCGAATTTTTCCACAAAAAGTGCTACAAATACAAATTAATTATAGATTCTGGAATTTTTTTTGTGGGAATATATTTTTAAATATATGATTACTGGTTTAAAAGCCCTTTTCAATTAAAATACTCAATAGTTTAGTCACTCCATCGAAAAAAGGAAAAACTGTTACAACTAGCCCCTCTCTCCCTGTCGGTTGAAAAAAATCAACATTGTATAGGAATATGATTGACTTTTTATTTTTGTAGAGTATGTGTGTTTTGTAGAATGCGTGTAAATAAGTTACGATGGTTTGAATATGCGATGAAAGGTTTTTTTATCTAAAAGAGGGGATGTGAGAAAGCGCAGACGACCGAGAACTACGTGGCTTTAATTTTTTATAATCAAATCAAATTTTTCATAATGACCGCGTAATGAGTAACATAAATCGGCGTGGGTGCATGATAAATTGTATGAATGTGGAACAAGCGAAAGAAATATGTAGAGTTAGAGTTGTGTGGCGTTCCATCCTCTCTGCCTAACCCACTTGAGATACGGCGTTAGGATATAATATAGTATAGAAGTACAGTATAATTGAATGTACCTATTTAAAAAATCGTATGTTAATGGTTATAAATGGTTACATTTTAATATTGTAATTTTATATACATAGCTACACTTGTTTCATAACATTAAATTCTATTTTTTCTGAATGTCCAATGCATTTTGATTTATCTAAACTCTCTTTATGTTAAAACATGCTTATCAAACATTGTATTAGGTTTCAGGTAGGAAGGTAATATCGAAAGTCTGCTGGCAATAGCGTTAATCAAATATGTCGACGTTCCAGTTCCACAACTCAACAAGTCGAAATGTCATACATTCGAGAAATCGCCATTTTTATAATTTCGGAATATTTATATTAAGTATGCTTTAAAAACACAACAAAAAGTGAAATATATCATATAATAACCACACTGATAGAGGCATTATGTTGTCTTTGTTCCGTTAAATAGTTAAAAAAATTGAAATATTTATTCATGGACTTGAAAACAGGTTTATTTTTTTTTCATTAACTAAATTATAATAATATATGAAGGGAACCGTGTACTTTGTAAAGCTATTTGTTTCTGGAATTGATAGAGTGAAGTTGATTTCATGAATTACCAATTAAGTCAAAATTTTCGAAAATTTCTATTTGTTGATGTGTGGAACTGGAACGTCGATGTATTTATTATCATATTGCAGTCCCTTTGATAACGGAGAAATATCTTCACCATAGAGGCGGCGCCGGCGACGAGAAAGAAAGTTTGGAGAAAAGTGTGAAGAGAATGCTGGAGCGACAGTTTGTAACAAAATTTAAATATAATTTTCGCCATCTGATACAAGGCACTGTGTACTGTGTTAAGTTAAACCGCATTTACACTGTATAGAAGTCTAGACAGCTACAGAAGCCATATTATGTTCCAGAACTTAGCTATATGTATATGTAAGTGTAATGGTTAACAGGTACATTAATAAATTTTACATTAGTGTCAAATTTATCTATTTTATTTATTTATTTATACATATTATATTCAGATGGGTTACATTTGGGTTAGTTGGAAGAGCACGCATCTTTGCAAGAAACTCGCCTTGGACCACTTAAATTGCGCTGTTTTTGTAATTAAATCACCCCAAGAGCGCATTTACAATATTATTCGATGAACCAAGAGTTCGTCGGTAGCCTGGAAGTAGAGTCTCGGCCTCCAGAACAAGGGGTCCGTGGTTCGATCCCAGGTGCCGGCAAAACTCCCCTTTCACGACACATTTTTTTAGAAGCTTACTTAGAAAGGTGTATAAGGTTGTATTTGGGTTTATAACAAAACCTAGATATTTCTTTTTTTATATTGAAAAAAAAAAATTTTATCGCTATAATTTATTTTTTGTAACATTCACAATACAAATCATAATTTTATTGTCACAAACTCTGTTAGATTTAATTTTATATTTCTATTTCACCAAAATTTATAACTTAATTTAAAGAAAAACACTTAAAACAAAACTATCAAGTGAAAAACAATTTATTTTAGTCGGAAAATAAAAAATAAACAAAAACTGTAAAACCTCACGTATAAGACAATTACATATAATTTTTTATGTTTTGTTTTTTAAATATATTTATTTTATTCATAAATACACAGTATATGTACATCGATATTACATTAACAACACACAGCAAAAAATGCTGATTAAAAAAATGCAATACATCTACAATTCAGTTATGAGGCATGCCTCTCATCCTGAAAACCTTAATTTTTTTATAAACACGTAGAAGGCACACTCCATTTTAGTGACATGCGCTGGCTACCTCATTTGTGTAATGCGTCGTGACGGCAAAACATTATAATACTTTCCACGAAATTCACATAATTCGATATTGAAAATTTTCAATACATATTTAACGCGCTTTTTCAATAAAATAATAATAAGTGCTTATGAATGACTGATGGGGCTGATTTAAAGTCTTTCCTGTAAAACCACTGAAAAGTAAGTAAATGTAAGTACTAGCTTCCGAAGGGTGCTTTTAGGGTGCAAATAGTGTAAAAGTAATACAACAGGCAAAGGAATATGGAGGAGTGGGAAAAGTGAGGAAATGTTCGTTGTATAATAAAAGAATTAATATATTATGAGTCTGTTCGAATGTATGTCTGTATATGTATGTTGGTTTTTCGCGACAAGGTGTATATTTATTTATTCGGATTATAAAACATTTGAATATACATATGAACAGAAGTAATATACAAGTCACAGTAAAAAAATATAAAACGCATTATCCTACTCAACTTGTATCCATAATTTAACAATTTGCTATATCGTCCCTCTTCTGACTAACAGTCGTATCTGTCTAAATGTAAATTGTTCAGGTGAGCGTTTTTTTGTGTTTTGCCATGCATATTTTCGTCTCTCCTAGTTATATGATACAGTGTAAATATATTACATTATTTTAATTGTACCCATTCTTATATATCTCAGAATAATAATAATAATAAAAAAACTTTATTGCACAAAAAAAACAACATGAAAATATTCAATTTAACTATACAAAAAAAAATTGTGCAATGGGCGAGTTTATCGCAGAAGCGCGATATCTTCCAACTAACCCATGAATCATTTTTGTGATGAAATTTTGAGGAATTAGTAGATACAACATATTTTATTTAGAATAATTCGTCAATACGACAACAAATCAGAAAGCTTTTCCAGGATAACGGTAACAGTTAACGGTGTGATCTTCAGTGAGAACATGCGGGGCACATATAAATACACATTGGTGATCATAACTCGATTTCGCCAAAAATGTCAGATTCGACAGTTAGTCAGAAGAGGGACGATATTACGCTAAGCCCGCAAGGTTGTTATTTATAAATAAATGTTATAAAAAAATAAAACACCAAATTAATATGCATAAAAAATACCCAAAACAGTCAATATGAAACTATAGTTTTTATGGTTACGTCACGTGATCTAGTTTTTTGGTGAGCTTTCGGATGCGCACGGACCTCCATTATCAAACCAACTTATTGGATGTGGTACTTACTTACGTTTGTTTAACCTTACACATACTGTGATCACATATTTTTAATACCAACCCCTTTGAGATAAGAGAGAGAGTACGGGTGTTTACAACGCTTACTAATTTCCTTTGGCTGGTTTAAGCATGCTTTTCTTTAGAAACGTTCAATGATTTCTACCGCACTCATTGTTTCTTATATATTCCCTTAATTTATTATACTTGTGTGTAAATCATATGAATTATATGTGTAAATTTTCTACATGTAAAAAGCTAGCGCCGTGAATTGATAATAGACAAATATATTAGTTTGTTCGTAACGGGTGTTTGACTAATTTTTGCATATTGGATTTTAAACAATTTCCTGAGTATAGTCGGGTTAAATTCTCGTGTTTTATTTAATGTATGAAGGTATTGTAGTAGTGGTTGTTAAAATGTGATGTAAAATATTGAAAGATCTTTACAGTTGAATGGTTAAAGGTTTCGCCAGTCGCGAAAGTGGGTTCTGTACAAGTATCTAGGTATAATATTCTATGTGTATCGACACTTAAAAGCTAAAAATATTCAAACACTACAGGGTGATTGGGATGTACACGGTTGTGCAAAATAGTGCTTATTTAGGTATTTATTCAAATAATTGACTGCTTAATCATGTCTTTTATATAATTTTTTGATAATAATATATTTGCAAACATCAACAATAAATACACTAAATAAATAAAAATAATAAAATTGCTAAAATTTTGAGGAATGCAGCGATGAGGTTTGACACTGAAAGTTGTTATCGATTGATTTTTACTGTGTTGGAATGGTTTTCCTTACGAAATAAGGATGCTCCTCACTCTTCACGCTTTCAAGCGGGCGGTTAAGGACCACTTTATCACTCAGAATTTGGCATCTGATTCTTAGTCTCTTTTCCTATCTATTGTTCTCCTTTGCAGCTTCTCTTTTCCTCCTCGTACGGTGTTTATTTAAAGTTACATGAAATCGGGTCAGTTGGAAGTAATCGCGCCTCTGCGAAAAACTCGCTCTATGTATACTGATTCTATGAATGTATTTTTGAGTGAATTTGCTTTAAATCAATGTACAACAAAGAATAAATAAAAAAGTAAAAAAAGGTCTTTGGGGAGTCGGTTCCAGATGACAGATCTTGCGACGCCAAAAGCTCTATCAAAGAAGCAGGACTTGTTTTCTCTATTGATCTCGTCCAGCATATTGATGGATGTCATAGCTGAGCGTCAAGGTCTACTTGCACGTTGTTGGAATTTGGCCAGCTTCTATCCTGGGAAATGTGATCGGGATTCATCAAAAACACGTAGAATCGGAGAGAACGTAGTTTATTCGCAAAAGTTGAATTGACAAAGAGTCTGATGTATAGATTACAATGGCTTGTACAGATAAAGATGACCATTTTTATTTCTGTTTAGTGTTAATGTGACGTGGTTAGATGGAAGAAATCGCTATATAGTGATTATCTCGCCACTGCACATCATCACATTTTTTATTGTGTATATTGCTTTATTTAATTTGTTATATGAATGATGATGTGCAAGAAGAATAAAATAAATATTATTGAGGTGTGCTTACAATATGTTCTAACACACGTGTTCTGAGAGCACAGAGCTCAGAGAGTGATGATATAAAAGGAGAGAGGGAGTTAAGGGTGATTGTCTATTTTTCAGGACACACTTTATTTAAAATACTATATTATTATGTCTTAAGTCATAATATTATAACTTTACAAAGGCATCTGGTTCCTGTCACATAATAATAATAATATGTACTAGAACTGTGATGAAACATCGCGAGCACTTACCATCAGCTGATGAATTTTTACTATTAAACATCATATTTTCTATTGAAATTTTCCATCTGAAAGAGGGGGTGTGAGAAAGCCCGTACGTCAAAGAACTACTTGGCTTGACCACGTGAATCAAATTCTCAAGGACGGTAGCGTGTTGAGTAAGAGGAATCGGCATGCATGCATGAGAAACTGGATGAATGTAGAGGAAGCGAAAGAAGTAGGTTTGTATGTAAGGATAGATCAACATGGCGTCCCGTTCTCTCTGCCTACCCCACCTGGGACACGGAGTGAGGCAATAGTATAGTTTTTTTGTTAGATGTTCAAAAAAATTAAGACAATTTAAATCTTTAATTCAGCGATGAGGTTTCCCTACCACCCATGCTAAATGTCTTAATTCTTCATTAGCACGGAAAGGACAGCTTGTATGCTTATCTGCAGATGGTTTATTGCCCATCACCTTGTGGGTAATGCCGTGATGCGATCATAATAATAAACACTATATTGTCAAAATAAATTGAGGCCTTGAGGCAATGTCTTCCGGTAAACCTTACTGCGATAGTAGTAGTAGGTAAATGATAATCACGTTCCTCAGCGCTGAGGCGAAACCATTTTAATTTGTCAATTAAGAAAGTTCGGAAGTTTTTATATCATTTTGGGTATCTGTTTAATTCAAAATATTGAACATATATCTTCTTATTCAGAAGCGACCCCCCCTCTTCTCTCTGTTGCAGGTTCGATATCCATTACTTTGGAGTGCAGAATTTCTTGAATAAAAGATTTGAGGTGAAATAAAACTCTACAGAAATACTTTATTTGACTAGCAATTATACCCATGACGAAGAATATTTTTTTTTAAATTGGACCTCCCGGGGAAAAAACGTTGAGAAGTTGAGTAAAGGAAAATGAGGAAACATAAATAAAATGGATGAATAACAAAAGTATTTGACTATTATATATTTTATAAATGTGATTTGCCAATCTGGAAATTTGACATGACGTGTATATGTTTGTAAATGAGTTGTTAGATTAACTTTGTTTTTTTTTTATTTTTCTTTTGTTTATATGATAGAAAAAGTTTTATGTATCCTGAAAAATGTTCATATTTTTTTATTCTAATAACTTTGTTAGTGGCCGTATGATGTTTAAATAAATAAATAACTTGAGTGAAAGAAGGGGTGTGAAAAATTCAACCATTCGAAAATTATTTGGCTTGTTCTTGGCTCTCAGTGTTGGCACTAAGATAATCAAACGCACCAATCTTCTATCTGTGATCGATATTATATGTATTATATCTATTCGCAACTAAATGGTCATTTATGTATCTTGTTGTTAAATATTTTTCTATTTCGATTGTTGTATATAATATATTCTTTATCTTTAATCCGCATCCAAAGCGGGGTAGGTAAAGATAACGGAACGCCATAAAGATCCATCCTTATATACTTTTTTCGCTCAGTACACATTCATATAATTTCTGTTACTCAACACACTGCCGTTCTTAAGAATTTTATCCGTGTGGTTTTCTGACGCCCGCGCTTCTATACACCCCCTTTTTCAGATTAGTTGATAATCCTCTTTGTGATCCTTTCCTCGTCCATTCTTTCCACATATTCAAAGCATCGTAACTTATGATTTTCTAACTTCTTAAAGAGTATATTATATAAATTGAAAAAAATGCTTATTACTTCTAAGAGAATTCATTATTTACGAGCCGGCTTTCGAGAGTTTTCCACTCATCTCATCATCAAGCCACATGTCCAAATCTCGCACTTTATACAAATAAATGAATACACATTTTAACAAGCTGAAATATTTTAAAGATTGATCTTTAATACGGTGAATGCTTGAGAAGGTGAATTATTGCATCTTGCAAGCGAAAGAACATATAAGCCAAGAAATAAGCGGAATCGCCATCAGTTAAGCAGCATGCGCTTGTGTTTGACAACATGAACCATTTTGCTGATTAAAATTCAGCAAGCGAATAAGTGATTTAGCAGCATCTACAGTACTCGTTACTAGAATCTTTCATTTTTCCAAGAAATTAATTTTATTCTTAACTTTATAAATAGAGCTTCCAGAACAGAAAAACTGCTATTCTTTTATTTATCTATTTATATAATAATATGTATACTTTTACGGCATCTGGTGCAAGTAGATTGGCTAGAGATTAATTGCATGTAATTTTGGATAAACCATAACGATCGTTTTTTCTATTATTACTTTGAAATCAAAGATTGAAAAATTCCAATACAGGTTATCATTTTATTCATACCATCCCGATATATACCACATTTGGAGTAGCCAGCGAACCAACTCATGTATAAATATTGACATCGTTTATTCACTGTGCCGATGTTTAGGTAGTAGAATTCCTAACGGAATTAAAAAAACAAATGTTTTCTTAATATTGAGAGAGACGTCTTTGCGTCAATGTCTTCTAAGGACATTATAAAAATAATAATAATAATACTGTTCACAATCATATCACACACATGAAAATATATAAAAACACACACAAATATCCGTCTACCACACACTGAGAAAAATACTCAAAACGAATCATTGGTACGGTACTATCAGATTAGGACCAGAGATCGTACAATCGATTCATTGGTATAAATCTATAATATTAACTCTTCGCAAACAAATCATTGGTAAATTTACCAACAACTTGTTTGCGAAGAGTTAATATTATAGATTCGTACTAATGAATCGTTTGTACGATCTCTGGTCCTAATCTGATAGTACGTACCAATGATTCGTTGTGAAATTTCGTTAGTATTTTTCTCAGTGCACTAGCCGCAAGGCTGTGTTGTGGCAGGACAACAATGGATTTATATACCTAACAATCGACTTATCCTGTCAAGCAAAAATTAAACAATCAAATATACAAGCAAAAACCTAACAAAATATGCAAAATAAAATGTAAGTGTATAAATTAAATTAAAATAAGATAAAATATGTAGGTACACAAAAATAAAAGAATAAAATGAAATATAACAGTTAGTGGTTGAGTTAGTAGGTACACAAATCAGAAAGTGAGTCAGAAAAATTAAGTAAGTCAGCGAGTTAGCAGGGATTGAATCAGTGAATGTGTTAGTACAAAAGGACAACGAGTGAGTCGGCAAATGAGTTACAGAGTCAAAAAACACATAAATAAAAAAAAAAACACATGTATAAAAATATATATGAAATATCTAAATGAAAACCAATCAATGTCAAAACTTCATTGCAACTCATGCTTTCAAAAGTAAATGATAGGAAATTGAACACTTTTGACTTCACCCTCATACCAAGAATTTCAATAAGGCCTCCGACCCATCCACCCCGGAATTATTATGAATAAATAAATAAATAAAAATGGAACAATTCTTTTTTGATTTCGTTATGGATATCGTCCTCTCCGTTCCAACACAAATTAGAGACTTTCAGAATGAGTGAGACACATGATTGTCCAGTCGAGAATTCCGATTGACCTTATACAGGTATAAAATATTTCAATAACTTATTTTTATATCATAAGAAGTGACTTGCTTGTACTACTACAGCCTGTCCACTGGTAACTCCACTTGTTGGGGACTATTTTTTTATTCACTGTGTCGGTGTTTAGGTAGTAAAATTCCATATCGAAATAAATAAAACAAGTGTTTTATTCTACTATTGTTTTATTCTGTGAGAGAGACGTCTTTCGTCTTATAAGGACATTGTCAATCTGATCTTAAAAATACAACAATATTCATAAATATATATCAGGGATGTTGCGGATGTCGATTTTTACACATCCGCGGATGTGAATGCGGATGCGGATTTTTGAAGGCTCACATCCGCGGATGCGGATATTTAAGATGTTATAGAAAAAAAAGTAGGAACTATCTTAGTTGGTTGGCCCCACTGTCAAATATGTGACGAAATTTTTGCTACAATAATATTATGGATTTTTTGGCGAAATATTTTTTTTCTTCTTTGTTATTTGCAAAAATAAAATAAAACCGGCAAAAATAAAAACGCGTCGGATCTTGTCACCATTATTTTCGTTCCCATTGGTTAATGTCAAGTGCAAACGGCACGCGCCTTTTGCCGGCCCCGCCCCATTTCTTTCTTGTCGCAAATTGTCTTACATCCGCATCGATTATTGCGGATGCGGATGCGGATGCAGATGTCCAAATACATGCGGAAGCTCCGCATTTGCGGATGCGGATGCGAATATTCGCAACATCCCTGATATACATATATAAAAACAATATTTACAATGTATTGTATATGTGTATGTGTATGTTTATATGGTTATACGCGTTTATAAATGTTTAACACTCATCGTGTGGGTGGGTGTGGGCGTGTGTGGGTGCGGGTGTGTGTGTGTGTGTGTGTGTGTGTGTGTGTGTCTGTAGTACATGTGTGTGCATGGGTGTAAATGTATATAATGTGCATATTATTATTCTGTCTTTTTATTTAGTTTTTTCTTTATTTTATGTTAATTAATTAAGTTTTTTAGTTAACGTTACTTTAACTAAGAGCAATGTTCTTTGACCACACATAAATTGATCTACCTTAGTACGGGCTGTAGCCTAGTTAGGTGAATCATATAATGAATATGTTAAAATTGAATTTGTTTATATCAATAAAGCTGTTATTATTATTATTATTAATGGCAATGATAAGAGAGTATAGTACCTACCTATAATATTATAATGTGGTATGTATCAGAAACTAATTCTATGAAATCACTAATTACCATGCGAAAGGGAGAACAATATGTATATGTATTTGTGTGACAAGGATAAACATAGTGTATTATTATTAATCTGGTTAAACATATCTGTTGTTGTTATATTCTTATAAGGTGAATTTGTGAAAAGGGAAGTATATGATCAGAGTGATATTATAAAAAGGGGAGGAAGTGTGTAAAGATAGATCTGTTTGGCGTTCCGTTCTCTCTGCCTACCCCACTTGGGACATGGCGTGAGGGTATAGTATAGTATAGTAGAGGAGAGAGTTTGTTTTTGAACTGAATTTATATAATGCAAGTTTTATTTATAACACAATTTAAAGTAATTTACTAATTATTAATAGTAATTTACAAATGAAAACAGGTTGTTGTGTTGTGCTGTCTCTTCTAGTCACGGGGATATTTCTTCATTTGTTAGATCTGTAACAAAGAAAATTGCGGCAGAATCAAGTGTGTTTTTATATTTTTTTAAATATCTAATAATGGAGTCCTATATAGGTGTGTTTGTTCATTAATAAGGTTTCCATTTCCATTTTTATTTATTTCTAATTGTTCCAGTAAGTTCAGTCTATAGCTTTTCTTTTGATAGTGTAGTGGGATAGGGCTGTTATCATTATTTATTGTGTGATTATTTTCAATAAGGTGTTTTGCAAATTGTGAATCTGTTTTACTGTTTGACCATGATCGTTTATGTTCCGAAAATCTTTTTGAAAAACTACGTCCTGTTTGACCTATATAAAGTGCGTCACACGTGTCACATTCTAACTTGTAAATACCGCTTTTTTTAAGGTTGTCGATTTTGTCTTTAGAGTTTCGTAGATATGTGCCTAAATTATTGGATGTTCTGAAGCTAAGATTATTTCCCGTCTTTTTTATTTCTCTGCCTACTTTTTCTGAGAAAATACCTAAATATTCTATACATTTGTATCTAGATTCGTCACTTTTTGATTGTGGTGGGTATACTGACGTTAAAGATTTCTTGCTCTCGTGTTTTATTATTATTTTATCAATAACTATTTTTTTACATTTATTAATGGATTTTACATGTGAAAGATGTTGTAATATTCAAAAAAATATTTTTATGGAAAAGTGCAACTTGTTTTCTTTGCCAAAGAATTTTTGAGGGAAAATCTTGCCAGTCGTTTATTTAAACCGGTTAAAAAAAGCTTAATAACAAAACATCTGTCACCTTTATCGATGTATTTGTAAAAGGATCGGGTATTTTGTATCTATAATATACAGTTACTTAACACATAACATAACATAACACGTATAGACAATTCACACAGACCGAGCTAGTCCCAAACTAAGATATGAATCTTGTATTATGGGTACTAACACGGCGATACACATATACAATGCACTAAACACATATACATGTAACACCCAGACCCAGGACAATCTGAAAAAGGTCATTCTTCATTTTGCCCTGGCCGGGAATCGAACCCGGGACCTCGTGACTCAAAGGCAAGTGCGTTAGCCTCCGCGCCACACCGGTCGTCGAACCGACCGCACCACACTTGTAGGTACTTGGTACCAATATCAGAAATGATACCGTTCCTTTAAAGAAGACGCTTCTACATGATACTCTTGTATTCTCTTGGGATACCGATACTGCCACGAATCGAATTCAACGTTGTAAAAGTTAACAGTAGGTACTTATTTGTAATACTGCAATGGGTATCTCTGCACTGGTAAAGTCCCTGTAGAGCAGCGATGCACAAACCGCGGCCCACGGGCCGCATGCGGCCTTCGGTCCGTATATCTGCGGCCCGCCAGCGAATTATACAATATAAAAAAAATGTCAATACCAGTAATAATCGGATATTCGGTAAAAGTACCGGGTACTTAATAATTCGAGTAAATATTCTTTGACAAAACTGAGGAGTTTTTGAAATATTTCAATTTCCTATACCATTTTGAAAATTCAAA
Organism: Athripsodes cinereus; assembly: GCA_947579605.1. NCBI lineage: Eukaryota > Metazoa > Arthropoda > Insecta > Trichoptera > Leptoceridae > Athripsodes > Athripsodes cinereus. Next base: position 1,159,959 of record OX388323.1, read on the forward strand.
CACAGGTAGGTACTGCGAGAAAATATTCTTTAAGAAAACCGAGGTGTTTTTGAAATATTTCAAATTCCTATAACGTAGTACTATACCATTTTGAAAATTCGGTGACGGGGGGGGGGGGGTAGAAATTTTAATGTGTGTGCATTTCTGGAAATTTGAATTTTTAATGTTAATTTTCTTATAGCGGCCCGTCCTTAACTCATAATCTTCCCGAGTGGCCCCTGTTCCCTATAAGTCTGTGCATCCCTGCTGTATCTACCTATTTGTACTGGATGGCCCATCTGTAAAATTAAAATTGGGAATATAAATTCAGTCTCAATTTTAAGGTAAAACCAGTATTACATTATTGGATATGTCATCTATGAAAATATACCTACCATTGAAATCTTTAGAGGCTGCAAGAGAAGGCAGAAAATCGGTAGACTTCCCCAGAAGAAGCAAGCATGAACAGGTGTCAAATATGTACTTTAAAAGACTTTGTTTGGAGTGATTAGATGTTCCAAAATCAGTAAAAATGGAGAGAAATCTTTGATAATAGGATAATGAACCATTTAGAGACGTCAGTTTTGAGTAAAATGCGTAGAGTTTTGAGTAGAAAATAACTTTAGATGATTTGGAGTGAAAATATTATAAAAGAACAAAATATGTTTAGCAAATTTAAAAATTATTTATTGTTAAGTCGGACTTGGGCACAACGTGCTGATAACAAAACCAATCAGACATTTTGATTGGAGAATCATGTTAACACAATATAATATTGCGAAAAATCTAATTGGAAGAAGTCAGAAAGGCGTTCAAACGCTTACGAATTGGCACTAGGCTGGCTTAAGTGATCACTTTCGGTGTTCATGGAAAACATCCACCAAATTCGCCATTCTCACTGTCACGACGTAAGGTCCACCAATCGAGATACATTTTGTACAAACCTTTTTTTGGGATTTAATTTTTCAGATCCCAAATGGATCACCACCGGCCATCTAAATGGCACCAGAACAATTGTCTCTGCCACACTTTTCCTCATGCATGTTTTTTCTACGTAATGCGATCAACATACTCGTATTCTGTAAGTCCTGTAGGGTGTAGCATGATCTTGTCATTTAATTCTAGGACGTTCACGTCTCCAAGCACTTCTGTCCTAGTTCATTCTTTCCACGTAGCCTGAACTCTCATCCTCATAATAGACACCTATTTCGAACAAAATATTGTTTATAAGACGTAAATAATATTATATGTAATATACAAAGATACAATCATAGACATTATTTTATTTGATAGAAGATGCACATATTATTGAAATTTCTACATACATACATATAAATTTACACAGAACCTCAGAGATTTGGTTCAGATCAAAAGGATTCTGCAAAACATTATTGTATAACAGACTACAAGATAGAGAGAGAAACCTCCTCTAAGGATGGTAAAGGTAACTTTTGCATTACAATACAACATAATAGGATATATCTGATATTCAGGTGTGTTTCAGTATGCAATATTTGTATTTTTATACATATTTATATTTGTTTTACATTTTTTAATATTTTATAACATTTTATTTTTACGTTTTTTATTCAATGTAGTTGTTTGTAATCAAAAATAAATAAATAAATAAGCTAAAAGCTTGTGTCATGAAAAGGGAGTTTGCCAGCACCTGGGATCGAACCACGCACCCAATTCTATAATCAATCTAGATCTGAAGAAGTCTCAAAAATAAACAAGTTCGTAACTTTACTCCATAGAATACCTAATAACAATAATAGTGTTAGTAATATTATGTAGGTAGGTGCTCTGTCTATAAGGGTTGTGTGTGTCTGTTTGTTTGTAGTACCTTCGATTAGTGTTAAGTTTAGTTTCAGTTCTGTTTGTTGTTAAACCGACCAATACTGATGTAACAATTTACGAGAGTTATGTTTTAACTAGAAATGTTCCTTACTTCAAATAACGTGATTATTTTTAAGGTTATTAAATAAATAACGATAGCTTTATTTCAAATGATACAATAATTTTTTGTCTCTTTTTTTAAACTATTATTGTGAATTGTATTGTTTTTTTTTTAAGAATGTATTCATAAACTATGATTGGATTGCCCTAGAACAGGTCTCAACTAGTTGAGTAATCCACTATGTTGTGTGAAAATTCATATATTATGATGAATTGAAAATATATAAATAAAATCCCAATACTATATTCCAAGTGGAGTAGGCAGAGAGAACAGATCGCCACACAGATCTATCCTTATGGGGTGTTCACATTTGGCGAATATAGCCAGGCGAATTTCAAAATATAACGCCAGGCGAAAAAACAAAATTCGCCGTACGCCCATTGATCGTCACACCTGTTCACACAGTCCACGGATTTAGAAACGATCTGTCAGATGCGCTTTGATTTTGACACTGTTTTCAAAATGACGTCGAAATGGAGATCGCGAAGTGTTTATTTTTAGTCGAAAATGTTATAGTAGATGTTATAAGGCGCCTTTTAATTAAGGAAACAAACGCCACAAACCAACAACAAAGATAACAGCTGTCACGAAGCGGGAAACATTATAAAATTTATAGGTTATAAAGTTTTTACCATAGATACGAACGCCGCGCACATCTGCGCATGCGCGAATCGTTCGATCGGCCGAAAATGTTGGAAGGTGGTCAACTCGAGACGATATCGTTTCTACTGGTTTTTATCGTTTCAGACTAGCTGTCATTTTGTTCACACGGTTCAAATGGCTGGCGATATTTTGGTGCCTGGCGATATTCGCCAAAGTGAGAACACCACATTACATACATATTTTTTTCGTTTCTTCCATATTATATAGGTGTCTAATATATACAAGTGAGACTTGGACGTGGTTGAAGAACAACTAAAGTAGAATGAGTGCGTTTGCTGAAAAGACTGGTTGGTAAAACGTTGCGCGATAGAGTGAAGAATGAGCGGATGCAAGAGGAGTGCTGTGGATAGAATGTGTGTAAATAAGTTGCGTTTGTTTGGATATATGGAACGATTGGATGATAAAAGAACGACGATGAAGAGTATGTGTCAAACTAAAAAATAGAGAGAATGCGCGGATGTATGAAAACTACGTGGATCGATCGCGTGGATTAAATTCTCAAAGACGGCCATGTGAATAAGAGAAATCTACGTGCCTTTATGAGAAATTGCATATTTTATTTTTTATTTTATTTTATGGGCACATCTACAGGTTTTACACAAATACAATATATTACAATATACAAACATATTAACCCATTTACAGATTGCACATTTGTATTCGAATGTTTTTTCATAGTTAAAAAGAAAGTTAAAATGATAATAAAAACCAAATATTTAAATGCAAAAGAAGAAAAATAAAACTATAACAAAAGAAGTTACTTAAAAAAAGACAATGATTTTTACAAAAAATAGGAGTGGCTCCAAACCAAGCATGTAAAAGTTAAATAAAAGATGAAATATGATAAAGCAACAAAGAAAAGATGAATAAAATCGCTTAGATTAAAAAATATATATCAAATTAAAAAATAATAATAAGAACTTTATGTAGGCATATACACACAAATATTCATAGAACTACAACAAAAATTAAAAAATGTGGCTACTAAGAGGGGGGATATGGGAAAGTTATAAGGAATATCCTCCGAAGCATGGATGTAAGCATCTTACCTACACTACACACCCATCGCAATCGATGCAATCTCAGCCCTGAAACGCGGAAGAGTAAGATTAAATATGTCAGCCCTCTGAAACATACAATTGTAATTCTCACAAGAACGGCGAATGAACTTATTTCTGGCATAACTGGTGCCAAACCCGGTGATGTGAAATGTCTGAAATGTATAAAAATTGAAAAAGCGAAAGAATTTGGATATACATTTTCTCATAAAGTTTAATTTATCGACCGACGGTTCTTGGTGGAAGTTCATATTAATAATTTTTAAAATGAAACACGATATTTAGTTACGATATTTAGTTATTCACTTTACTTTTGCCTGACGATGAGAGCGGAAGCTCTTGAAAGCCGGCTCGCAAAAATAAATAAAGTCAATAGTGGAATAACTAAATATCGTGTTTCATTTTAAAAATTACATTTTCTCAGCCTACCCTACTTGGGATACGGCGTAAAGGAATAGTAAAGAAATATTTTAAATTTGGATTGTAATATTGTGTATTATTATTATTATGTATTATTATTGTGTAATATTGTGTATTGTAACTTTATTTTATGGTTAGATATGATACAGTTTTTTTATGATTTGACATGATGCTGTTGATATGTTGTAATTTTATTATGTGGTTTATGTGACACAATGTGTTTAATTTTTATTTTTATAATTTGAAGTGATGCAGTATATTTTGTTTTTGTATTGATTTTAATTTGATACGATGGTGGTGTTGTACAATTGTTGTTTATAACTATGTATTAAAGGCGTAAGCCGTGTGTATTATTATAAATAAATAAATAAATATTATGTAGTTTAAGATGTGCTTTACACAAAATAGCAGCTACTTGAAACGTTATTTAATTGTTAAGCAGTCGTTATTTCCAACCACACCAATTGAATACAAAGTGTACTATGCTTTATTTTGTCTTGGTGGTTTGTAGCAGTTCCAATAGTACAGAACTGTACCTCAACAGAAAACTTAATTTAACAATCTCCTAAAGCCATTTTAGTTAATGAAGTCACGAATTTCTACCAACTATCGCATCGCGCAGAGCTTTTGTTTTCTTACTTTATTCGCTAGTATACAAAATAGACAAATTTTATCTCCTTAAAATCCTTTTCATACAATGTAATTAACATTGCCGACTAGTAATCGACAGGTCTCCCATATATCAAATGTCTCATTAACTAACCAAAATTTCTTACGTCGTTTAATGAAGAAAGTAGCTGAGCACCCATAATATTTTTATTGAATTATGTGTATCTTGAGTGAGTGAATGATCATTCTATTTTGTCAAATTGAATTATGTTATGACAAAATACGCAGAAATTGAAGGACTCACCAACCATCTGGATAATACAGAAATCTTAAGGCTTTCATTTACCCTTCCATTTCCTTGGACTTCCATTAATCCAAAATATGGAGAATGAGATGTTCTTTCTCCACAGTAATTTGGATAACCTTAAAAATAATTGAAACCGATTTTAATTAGTATTAACGATTGCCATCTTAACATACACTTTTGAAATAATTCAACTATGGTTGTATTGTGACAGTAGTGTTGAGATCAGAAATATCAGCTTAGCTGCCTGTCTGATAAACTATAATAATAAATGCTGGTATTTTGAACCCGCGTTTTGAGCCTAATCCTTTGATATCCTGTATATCTGGATAGGTGAATTTTTCCTGGCATTTGGCTGTTAAGTTTTTGTGTGGTCATGAATACTTATCTGGTTGTATAATGCTGAGAAGTGTGGATGGCAATTCTGTCGCGGCGTTTTAAAAAATAGCTAATTTATCAACTACTTATTCACTGTGTCGGTATTTAGGTAGTAGAATTCCATATCGAAATAAATATGTAAAACAAGCGTTTTATTCTACTAAAGATTTAATTTGTGAGAGAGACATCTTTCGTCTTATGAGGACATTGTCAATCGGATTGACAATGTCCTCATAAGACGAAAGACGTCTCTCTCACAAATTTAATCATTAGTAGAATAAAACGCTTGTTTTGTTTATTTCGTTATCAACTACTTTTTACGTAAATATGGTGGAAGAACCAATACGAAATATTTTGAGTAATGTTTTCAATTAATTTTTAGTTTTTTTAAGTTACTTCTTCTATTAATGGGTTAAACTAAACATATTCATATTTCAAGGCTTTGTTACCACGAAATCGTATTTTGTAGGTATATAAATATTTGTATTTACTTCAGAATGGTTAAAAACACACTCGAAACTTCGAAAAAAACGAAAATCGATCTTTGGACCAAATATAAAAAAAATATCGAGATTCTTGAAAGAATATTCGAGTATCAGATTGGTGTTGAACACAATAATCTCAGTGTAAAAAGTGCCTTACCATTATTACTGTAAAAGTGTAGATTTTATTGCACATTCATCAACCCTTCTACTAAATCGTTTGGAAGTTTCTTCATTTGGAGGTGAATTCTTATTGTCGAATTTAAGGAAGAAATTCAGAGCTGGGAAAGGATTCAAAAATATATCTTTGATGACATATAAAACATTTTACATCTTTTATCCAGCGACGAGGTATGTATGTCAGTTATAATTAAAAGTTTTAAGAAAAAGTATTTTTTAAAGCTACCTATTTATAACCTCACATTGTTTCCCGAGTAGGGTAGGTAGAGAGAACAGAACGCCATATAGGTCTTTCCTTACTTCTTTCACTTCTTCTTCATATATTCATCCAATTTCTCGTGCACACAATCATGTCGATTTCTTTTACTCAAGTCACGTGGTTCTTGGATGCTCTCCCTATCTCGCACCTCTTCTTTCAGATAAGAAAAATCTCTTTGTCATCCTCTTCTCATTAATTTATTACATAACTTTCAAAAATATCAAATCATGTGATAAGCATGACACAGAGGAATTGGGAATGTTACCTAGGTTTAAAGAGTACTTTTAAGAGCACCCTAGTACCAAGCCGTGAGTCGATTCATAAGCGTCGAAACTCTGTGTCGTGCACTCCTTAAGGAAGTTCACATATTTGTGTGTATCATATACAACATTCATCATCATCATCATCGCCCTCAACGCTCCTCTCGGGAGCACAGGGCAGAAACCAGCCTCCTCCATTCAGAGCGTCTCTGTGCCAATTGCGTCACCTCTTTCCACGACATTCCTTGCGCTCTGATATCGTTGTCATAGGAACGGTGTATTGTGAAAGAGGGACGCCCGGGCCGACGGAACCCCTGCGGACGGAAAAACAGTGCTCTTTTTGGCCAACTATCATTAGGCATTCTCAAAACATGTCCCAGCCAGGACCATCGTCTCTCCTACAACATTACCTACTTATAATAATAATCTTTCTTTATTGAAATAATACTGTTCACAATCATATCACATACATGAAAAAATATTAAAATATGCACAAGTATCTGTTTACCACACTAGCCGCAAGCCTGTGTTGTGCAGGATAACAATCGACTTATTTATTTTATTTGAATAAAATATACCACTGCCAGCTTGACAGTTGTGAAACCTAATTGCTGGACAGTGGACAAATCTTGTGAAGTACAAATCAAACAATCAATCATACAAGCAAAACAAAACAAAATATGTAAAATAAAATATAAGAGTAAAAATTAAATTAAAATAAGATAAATATGTACATAAAATAATGAATAAAATTAAATATGTAATATATAGTAAAAAACAAACAGTTAGTGGATGAGTTAGTACACCAATCAGAAAGTGAATCAGAAAAATTTAGTAAGTCAGTGAGTTAGCAGGGATCGAATCAGTGAATGTGTTAGTACAAATGTTCAAGTTAGTGTAAATATTCAAGTAATGCAATTTGAAACAAGTGTTCCTTTCTACTATTGTTTTTTAATTCGCAGAGAGACGTCTTTCGACTTATGAGGTCATTATCAATCTCATATAATGACCTCATAAGTCGATTGATTGATAATGACCTCATAAGTCGAAAGACGTCTCTCTGCGAATTAAAAAACAATAGTAGAAAGGAACACTTGTTTCAAATTGCATTATTATGGAATTCTACTACGTGTGCACCGACACAATTAATAAATATTCAAGTTTGAGATACAAAGGACAACTTAGTAAATATCTATTCAAATAGGTTGACTATCGGTGAGTGTGATCAATTGGAATGATTAATCTAGAGTGGTTCAAAATATGATTAACAACCATAATACTCATGTACCTACTCGTAAATATTAAAAAAGACAAGATTAAGATCGCATTTAGATTGTATTGTATACTGTGTAAGTTTACAATATTGTAGGTTCTTTGAAATTACGAACACTGATATTATATTCACACAAATATATTCAATAAATAATCCTATTTATAATTGTCGAACACAACAGTCAAACACGCAGCCTAGCAGTGCAAGTCAAGGTCGTATCTATAATAAGCCCCGTTCTCTATAGGAAGCTATCCTATATAGCAAAATAAAGTATTGCTACTCATCAATATTCCTTGCTTTACTTGTAAACAAGTGCAAGGTTCAACTCATAGGTGCAGTGTTCAAAGTCCATATACTACAGATTGTGTTATGAGTATAGCCCTGCTGTAACTATTACATTTCCTTAGAAGGTAGTTGTATTGTTTTGTTAATAAAATGTCTAGGAACTCTGAAGAAACCACTAATTAGTAGCGAATACAAACAAGCTAATATAATATGGTGAAGATAGATTCAAAAGGAACTTTCTGGAAAATTCTAACTCTAATAAATATAAAAAAATATATCATTGAACCCATGGAGTCTTTAGGTTATCAAAAATAATTAGCTACTTAAAAACTAGCTACTAATCCTAAATGCTTTATTTGTTTTTATTGTAAAACTTTTATAAAACTTGGACCTGTTAGTTGGTTGCCAGTGCTTTAGTGAAGATCGCAGATTATTTTGAAGAAAATATAGAAGATTCTTCCTTCAAGGGGGGGGGGGAAGGGGAGCGCTAAAGATATCTTGAGCGACCCATAATTTTTTCGTTATAAAAAAGTCACATGCAATGTTTAACAGCCGTTCTTACCTAAGGTACAAATTAGATTTAGCTCTAGTGGTTTCAGGCAACAATTTTTAGTTGGCGCAGAGAAAATTATTCAAATAATTAATGAAATAGCTTTATTAATAAATATAAGCCAAAACTTTATATGCAAAAATATTCATGGGTATAAAAAAATAGTATGTTATCACATATAAATAAAATTTAAGTTGTATTTATTCTATAAACTGAATTTATTTATTTCCTAATTCAAAAACAGAGCGAGTAGGGTCTCACATCCGGCTACTAGGCACGCCGTGGGTGGCCGTGGGCCTTCTGAATCTTAAAATTTGTGAAACTCGCTATATTCTTGATTATTGCACATAATAACGTTATATATGTAGTATGCACGGTAAACAACATACCATATTATCATATAAATAAAACAAATGGTTGAATTATAACATTTTCTATGATTTTTTTTATAATGAAATTTATTTTTGATGTGTATGCAGTTTGTCATAATAATTAAGAAAATCCAAGGGTTGTAAATAAATAACTCAAGATGTATTATAAAATTCATGATATTTTAAGATTAATCATGGTTTTAAAATTTTATTAACACTCTTGTATTATTAAGGATAATTTATTTAAAATAGCACCACTCAACGTATCATTATTGCGACGGTAATCTTCAAAAATTATTTTCACTATATTCCTTGCAGCAAAATAAAACTAAAATGATAAAATCGCATTTATAAATGTTCAAAATATTATATTAATATAAAAAATAACATACATGTGATCCAGAATTTATAATATTTAAAAAATAAAATGGTTGTAATTTTGCTAATTCGTTTGGTGGTGCACTTCTTGCGGTGAATCGCTCCGTGCTACGCGACTGTTGTATATTACTTATATAATTATTTCTCCTGTACCTGGATGTGGTGTAGCGGTCAGGATGTTCTTCTTAGAGGAATACTAGGGAAGAATGAAATCTCAGCCTCCCCCCCCCCTTCTCTCCCTGTCTTCTTTTCTCGTCTTAACCCAAAATACTAGACTCACCTTTTTAACTGGAAATATCTATATTATAAACTAACTTCTTACCCAGGATTGTTCAGAATATTCATTATTAATAAATTTATGCTTTTTGAAAAAAAAAATTATGGGTTTTAACTTTTGAGCAAAATATTATTCTATTTATTTGTTCTTTTTGCACATCATCATTGCATAACAGTGTTAACAAAATAATATAAAATTTTAAAAATTAGGACGATGTGCAGTGGCGAGATTATCACTATAAAGTAAAATACGATAATGCGTTCCATGCCGAAAGAATAAATATTCTTGGAGTACTCAATGTTTTTTTTTATTAACGTTTATTCAAATAAAATAATAGTTATTTTTATTCTCTTCTGGCTGTCTTGTGTGTTTATCTTCGGGGACAGTTTGGCACGGATTATAATACTTTGCACATCAAAAAAATTACTAGTAATATCAATACAAATTTTGGGAGAATGGGTGATCACATGCGAAACCAAGGAGCTAACGGAGCGAGTGGTAAACACAGACTGATGTACTGGCGCGGAAGTCCCGGCTCACAAGGTCACAATTGAATGTCGTGAAAAAGGGACATACCTACCCTTTCTCTGTAACTCGTTATGCGAAGTGTCGCTCGTTATGGGAGCAACTTTTTCACATTTTTTTTTTGCTCGTTATGCGAATTACTCGTAATGAGAGGTGCTCGTTATGAGAGGTTCCACTGTACTTAATTAGAAATATTCCAGTCTCGACGTGTAATGTTTTTTCAAAAAGAACAAAAAATAGAGCGAAATGCTCGTAAAACTAAATAATCAAAACCAATCAGAAACCTCGATTGGAGAACCAAGTCTACACAATGCAACATTGTGCAGAATCCAATTGGAAGAAGTGAGAAAGGTGTCCCAACGCTTACGAATTGGCTCAAGGCTGGCTTAAGTGATCACTTTCGGTGTCCATGGACAACGTTCACCAATTCCACCATTCTCACTGTCACGATGTAAGGTCCACCAATCGAGAGACGTTTTATGCAAACCATAGAAGCAACCATCTTGCTTCTATGATTTGTGGAAGAATTGCATTTTGTAGACATGGTTCTCCAATCGAGGTTTCTGATTAGTTTTGTCATCTGCACCCGAATCCGGTTAAACAATAAAAAAATGAAATTAAGTTTTAAACTACTATAGATGACTCGTACACATTGAATTGCTCAGAAAAATGGACATTAATATTTTTGCCTAGTCTGAGGATCGAACCCACGACCCCTCGCTTGCAAGGCGAGTGTGTTAACCACTAGTCCAATCTAATGAATTAGGTACATACTAGTTAGGTATATTATATATACCGTGTGTACGTGGTAGATACATCAATGTGAACTTCCTTAAGGATAGCATGATACAGAGTCTCGATGCTTACGAATCAACACAAGGCTGGTTAAGAGTACTCTTTAAACCCGGGTAACGTTCCCAATTCCTCTATATCATGCATGTCACATTGACATCCACACTTCTGAGCAAGTGAAAATCCAGCTTTCAACACAACAGACTGTGTTACAATAATCAATAAAAAAAAATTGTAAATATTCTAAACATTTAAATAATCAAATTTAATTTCTTGATTCATACCGATTAAATACTACAAAATCATCTCCATTTTGCACTTCTACCCCATACTGGGGAGCAGTATTCTGCTGAGCTATACACCAGAGCCATAGCTGATGTCCTCAAGGTTGCTGGCCTGCTACCCCACGAAGTCCCTGCCAGTTTATTTATGATATTGTTTCTGGCTTTTATTTTATTTTTGACTCCTTCGGTGTGCGCTTTATATGTTAAAGATCTGTCAATTTTTACTCCGAGATATTTTGGAGCTTTTTCATTTGGTATTCTTTCACCGCACATGTACAGTTCAAGTTCTCTTTCAGACTCTTTATTGTTCAGGTGTAGAGCAAGCGCAACTGTCTTCTTGGGATTTGGGCGAAGGTGCCAGTCTTTCAAGTATCTCTGAAAATTGTCTAAATCCGAGTTTATAGTTGATTCCAGCTCATTAAAGGTTCTCGCCTGGGCCACCAATGCTACGTCATCGGCGTATATAAACTTTCTAGATGTAGTTTTAGGTATATCTGCAGTATAAAGGTTAAACAGCAGTGGGGAGAGCACTGATCCCTGTGGGAGGCCGTTTTGTAATATTTTTGTGCCGCTCGCTCTTCCATCCAGGTACACCTTTATTCTTCTGTTCGATAACATATTTTCTAAAAGTTTAATAGTTTTTCTACATTTGAGAACCCTTGCGATTTTGAAAATCAAACCTCTTCTCCAAACCGTATCATATGCCGCTGTTAAGTCCAAAAGTACTAAGCCTGACTTATCGCCTCTTTGGAAGCCATTTTCCACGTGTGTTGTTAGAGCGGTAACTTGTTCACATGTACTGCGGCCCTCGCGGAAACCTGCCTGTTCCATTGGGAGATGTTTTTCAATTTCAGGCGTGTATCTGGCCACCAGCACCCTCTCAAAGAGTTTATACATAACCGACAGCAGGGATATCGGTCTATAATTTTTAGGATCTTCGGCTGGTTTACCTGGCTTTAGTATGGCAATAACTTTGGCATCTTTCCATTGTCTTGGTATTCGACCTGTATCCAGCACCACTGAAAAGTACTTTGCAATCCATGACACCGCTCTGTCACCCAGGTGAATTATGAATTCGGGGAGAATATCATCGGCTCCCGCTGCCTTGCCTTTCTTCATGTGTTTGATTGCTGTTCTTACTTCCGCAGTTGTCACTTCATCCACCAGTGAAGTTTCTGTAGGACAATTTAAAAGCTCATCCTTTATCTGGTTCCTTATGAGCTGCTTTTGTTTCTTATCAGGTTTGATGTTACTTGTCTGGAATATTGTCTTTGCCACCTGATTCACATTTACAGATCTTTCTCGCTTGGTGGGTGGTGCCGCTCCTAGCTTTCGGAGGAGTGTCCAGCTTTTCTGGCTGGAGTGAGTGAAGTCCATCTGTTCGACAGTCTCAATCCATCTACTGTGTCTTTCCTCATTCAAGAGATTGATCAGTTCACTTGCTGATTCCTCATCCCCAGTGCTCCTGTATCTCTCAAAAGCCTCCTCACATTCCTGGTTCCATCCCGGTACATAGTCCTTACGAAAGCCTCTAGGTATTGTCTTCTTTGCAGCTGTTTTTATTAATTTTTCGAACCTTAAATAGTTCTGCGGTTCTGGCTTTATTCGGTTTATGGTGTACTCTATATACCTCTCATAATGTTCCCAGTTTGCTTTTCTCAGATTCCAACGATAAAGTTTCGGCTGATTGATAACAGGAATCTGTAGGCCAATTTCCACAATTACTGGTGAGTGTCTGCTCTTGGGGAATCTCTTGAGTATTCTCTTATTTGTCATCATAGGGTTTCCCGTACTGTTGGTTGTGACAAAACATAAATCTGGTGATGTTACAGTTCCCATCTTGCGGACAAGAAGGTTCCTCCCTGCTTTGAGTCATATATAAGATGCATGTCGTTTAGTTGCGCCCATTCCGCTAGTGCTTCACCATCCTCATCATCAGAAGTATAACCCCATTGGGTGTTTCTAGAATTGAAGTCACCTATTACGACGGTTGGATGTTCATATTTTGGCAGGACTTCAGAAGACCATTTACGGGAGGGTGGCTTATACACATTCACCACAGTTAGGTTCTTTACTTTGATGGTAATAAAGTTTTCATTTTCGTTTGTCATATAGGCTTCATCCTTAAGTTCAGCTCTGACGTAGGTGGCCATTCCGTGTTTCTTATGTCCTCGGCTCGCAACAATCACAAATCCTGGTATATCCAATTTATGCGCCTCTTGGTCTATATGGGTTTCTTGCAGTGTCACGACATCGACATCCTCCATAATTTTTGCAATGATTTCGGCCTTCGCTCTAGTTAGGCCTTCAACATTTATCTGTCCAATTTTAAAAAGTTTGCCTGCTTTCTGCAGTTTGTCATTTATAGTCATGTCATATTTTTTCCCGCTGTTGCGGTCGTCCGATTGGTCCTGACAAGGACCTTTTGGCTCCGGATTAGTCGAGAGGTCTTTCGACGTTCGACCGCCGCGCTTGTGCTGGTTCGTTTCACGCATTTATCTTTCCAATTTCGAATTTTAGTATGTGATCTTTACTCTTTCTTCTTGCGCTACTCACGGGGGAGACCACGAGAAGGTCCAGCACATCCTCCCCCACTGCAGTCGAATAGATGTTGAGCTAAACAAAACCATGAGAACCATAACAGGCACAATAAAGCCAACTCCAACTCAATGGCTACCAGTATTGTCCAACATTGCACCACCGGACCTTCGAAGATTACACGCTACAGTCAGGGAGAAAAATAAAATTAAACGCAATCCCCAACTACCAGCTTTTGGGGATATTTTTCAACCACCCCCAAAAAGGCTGAAATCCCGTAAACCTATTTGGACAGTGGAGGCAGACGAAACTAACATAGAGGAAATGTGGAAAGAGAGATGGGCCACTGAACCAACAATCGCAAACAAAAATCTAATAACGGACCCAACAGCTCGAGTACCAGGTTTTGACTTGCCCCGAAGGGTTTGGGTGCAGCAGAACAGGGTGAGAACGGAGCAGGGCTGCTCCAACCACTCACTCTGGAGGTGGGGGAAAAGGGACAACCCTGATTGCGAGTGTGGAGCTGAGCAGACAATAAGGCACATAGTGCAGGACTGCCAGCTCAAAAAGTTCAATGGTGGCCTCCAGGACATTCATGAGGCGACTCCGGAGGCGGTGGACTGGCTGACGAGACTGGAGGCAAAACTGTGATACCAGGACGCAACCCACATGGGCCAAGACATTATCCGGAGCCATACGAAAAGTAAAGTACACTGAGAAAAATACTAACGAAATTTCACAACGAATCATTGGTACGTACTATCAAATTAGGACCAGAGTTCGTAACAACGATTCACTAGTACAGATCTATTAACTTCGCAACCAATTCATTGGTACATTTACCAACAACTTCTTCACAGTGACGTCATCAACTTGAAGTTGGCTGCCGAACGAATCGTTGGTAAGAATCAATCGAATTACTTGTCATACTTACGTAGGTACCTCTACATGACCTTGCTTGTAGCTGTCAAAGTCCAATAATATTAATCGCGATTAGTTGTAAAATGTGATCTATTTTTCTAATAACACTATAATTATTATTTGAAAAAATCTAACAAAAATAATAATATTATTAGAATAATTATTCACATTTTACAAATAAACATTGTGATTAATATATAAGTAAAAAAAGTAGCAAGGAAATAAAAATGATTTTTTTCTTTTAAATTCTTATGTAATATAATAATTTATTAAAAATTTCAATTAAAAAAATATAAAAATAAGGACAATTTATAAAGACATAATAAATATATCATACGAGTATTATAG
This sequence comes from Athripsodes cinereus, assembly GCA_947579605.1. Classification (NCBI taxonomy): domain Eukaryota; kingdom Metazoa; phylum Arthropoda; class Insecta; order Trichoptera; family Leptoceridae; genus Athripsodes; species Athripsodes cinereus. Next base: position 1,175,053 of record OX388323.1, read on the forward strand.
AATTCTTCCAAAGGTCGTGCAGAAATTACAACTCTTTCTTCAGGGATGTTGAATTTTACTTATTATTATTATTCACAGGCATTCCACCCGGTACGAGTGGTTTGTGAATTTTACTTATCATCATTGCCAAAACTCAAAGGTGCTATTTCTAGATCTCTTCAGGGTGTTGATGATTGTCTTGAATGTGGTGAGGTTCCCCTCCCCCAGTTTTTATTCAGAGAGGACTGATCCCCCCCCCCCCTGAGCATCAGTCATTGCTTGTGTTTTTTTTTGTAATAGCGTATTCATTTCACGACTGAATGTTTTTCTTTTTGCCTTCATTGTTATTGCCTCGATCTGCGCAATCGAGTGCATTTTGTTTTTATTTCTTTTTGTTCTTGGAACTTAGCTGGAACATAGTGTTGATAATATGATGTAAAATAATTTAACAAACTTCACTGGCTTGCAAACCATACAATATTTAAGTTATACTATATAATCTGTAATAGCTGTTTGTTTGTATTTAAGTGTATTAACAAAATAAATAAATTGATTGAGTCGACGTTGATTTTGTAAAACTCCATTATATTGATATAATGAAAACAAATTTGTTCTTGGTTTTACTACGATTTATTTGTTAAATAAATTACCAGGTTTCGACCTATGAGGGCATTGTCAAACTAAATTTACTATAGGCCGTGTTGTTACTTAAATACTATGTCTTAGTAGGTAGGTATAACAATATATTCTTAGAGCAAAGGTTTTATATAATGCAAAAATTATTGAGGGAAATTCAGAAAGAACAGTTGGTTGTGTTGTATATGATTTAAATTATATTGATTATAGAATCAATTAAATTATATAGATAATGTGACATTTTATTGGTAAAGATTAAGGAAGACAGTAGGCTATATTTATATCATTTACAAACAAACTTAAAATCACAATTTATTCAAATCAACAGTTTAGTTTGACAATGACCTCATGAACGAAACCTGGTAACTTATTTAACAAATAAATCGTAGTAAAACCAAAAACAATTTTGTTTTCATTATATCAAAATAAATAAAAAAAATACAAATTCTAATCATACCACTTTGTTGCTCTACGGGAGTTATTTTATTTTGGTATAATTTCTCTGCAACATTTTTCTATGGGAACAAAAATTTTTCACGCTGATAGTTGACCCTTTCTGTTTGAGTATGAATGCCCCAATTCTACTAATTTGTTTTCTTCTAGCCTTTTGATAATTCCATTTGACCTTTTTTCTGTAAAAGTAAAATATATAACTAAAAGTTATTTTTGAACCCGAAAAAATAGAAATTAAAATAACAGAATTTGAAGTATACAAACCAAATCTAGTGCAACAGCTTCACCAATTTGTTGATGTTCTGCAACATTCTGTAAAGTACAAATTTTAGTTAATCGTCAATAAAAACTCAAATTTGGCTTGTAGATAAAACAATTATTGCAAATTAAACATCTCATACCAACTCATCATGGACTGGACTTTATAAAGATTCATTATTTGTTGAGCTGGAAATGCTTTTGCTCGTAACATATTTTATGTATGTATATGCTTCTCTCGGCTAGAGGGACATCAAAGGAGTGTAGTCAAGTCAAAAGATTCTGCACGTGGGGGTTTTTGCCGGCCGGTTCTTCAGGCTGCCCATCATGGCACCTCTTGTGTGGAGAAATTTGTTAGTGTAGAAATTTAATCGGATAAGTCCCCAGATTTCTGAACTATCCAGGAGGACAGTGGGTCTCCTTCAATGTATATACTCAATCACAACCTCGTTTGTTTCCTCCACAGTCTAAAAGTACAAAAATGATTTATTGAACCAAATGATAACTAATAAAGTTGTTCATTCACAAACAAAATCAATTTTAGTTCAATATTACATACCAAATTCATGGTTGAAGGTTCACTTTCATTTCATCACATGGTTTTTAACATTACATTCTGTAATCTGTGAAGCAAAAAATATTCATTTAATTAAATAATAACCTTATTAGTCCATCCACAAGCACTCAAGGTTAGTTCAATGTTACTCACCAAATGGTTACTTGATGGTAGACTTTCATTCTGTAATTCCACGTTATTTTCCACATTGCGTTTCATCTGTAAAGTAAAAACATAATTATATCAAAACCATTGATGCTTAAAATCATATAAAAATAAAAGTAAATAAGAAGAAATTACAAAGGTTTACCTTGCATTCCCATGACAGATGATTTTTTCGTGCCATAATGCAATATTATGAGGGATCTTGATTTAAATGTGAGTAAATGTTTTTACAATAATCCTCAATCCACTAAAAAAAAACATCGAAATACGAAAACGGCTTGACAGAAATCAACAAAACACAACGGGAAACCAATGAATGACATCGAATACTAGTGTTGCCATTAGAGTAATTAATAATGACCAAAGTACTGTTTTTTTTTTATCAAAATATTTCCACTTATATTGATATAACACATTTTACAACCATTCTAATGTATTCATTATATTAAATTACAATAAATAAGTATTTAGTTATTTGTTTAATAACGAAAATACTACAAATAAATAAAACAATATTGTACTATTGAAATACGTTTCGTCAATCATAATGTATTTTTATGCGTGTGGCAATTTCACAAGCCATATGTTCTAACCTGACTATGATTTTAAACCAACTAGCGCCATACACGGATGTTTGGGTAACTAAAAGATTGGTAAGCGCCGAACGAAATATAGTTAATGGTAAAAGCGAAATGAATTGATGTTACGTAATGTTGAATTTGATCTTTATGTCATATTATATCAATGGTAAGGCGAGCAAAACAATTTATTGTGAAATATCAATTGAATTTGGAGATGTACCTTTTCTCAGTGTAAGTATCTCCATTTTGCTATTTCTGGCAAAGAATAATAGGTATGCCTACCACACATTTCTGTAATTTTTTCAGTGTCCTACTGTAAAAGGCAAGTAATATTCGTAAAATATTACGAATAAGGCATTTAACATCAAAATAATATCTGTACCTTAAAGGATAAACCACGGGAGCCACATTACAATAAATGTGCAGGAGAGGCAATTATATGAATTTTCAAGTTTCAAAACATCATAACTGTCATAATATTTGGAATAATTTCAGTCTATAAAAAATATCTTCATTTGATAGGCTATATTTTAATATTTGATAATAAAAATAATTATTTTATTGATAATTATAGATAAAATGGACTTCCGTGTTTTATCCTCTAACGATATCTGCACATACATTTGTGGCACCGACTTGAAGTAATTGTTTTAAATAGTTTGTATAAACAACGCATGTTGGGGACTCGTGATTTTGGCACTAACAAAATTTTCTATGATTTTTTCTCCCTGATGGAATATTATAACGTATGTGGGACTTCCGTTGATTTTCCATTAACATCAAATGGACTTCATATATTTATTACAAATGAAAATCATATAATCCAACAACTTTGGACTACAGTATTTTACCCACTAACATAACGTTTTGTCACCAATATAATTATTTGCATTGTTAACTCAAAAGTGGTAGAAAGTGGACTCCCGTGGTTTATCCTCTAAGGTACAGATATATAATGTTAAGATTGGTCTCCTACTCTTTTCGTAATTTTTCAGTGTTCTGTAAAAGGCAGGTGTTCGAAAAAATAAAGACATTTTTCATCTCAAATTCAAATAGTAGCAGAAGTAGATCTAGACTACAGGTCATGGAAAACCCTGAATCATCTAAGATCTGGTGTAAGAAACTACCGTGAGAATAGAGAACGATGGGCCTTTCTACAAGACGAATCTAGAGCGTGTGACTGCGGAGCAGCACAGACCATGACACACTTGTTGAAGTGTCCATTGTGCAATTGTGCTCTGTCACATGCACTATGGACGATATTTTTAACGCCTTTCCACGTGCTGTGCGTTTTGCACAGTACTGGAAATCACTTTCATTAGTTTTTTTTCTTATGCCTAATTTTTTAATTGACACAGAAAAGACATGCATCTGTTCTGCTGGCTATGAGCTCTGCTCAAATTTGAGGGAATTGATTATTATTGTGAAAAACTATATATTTATTCCTTTATAAACATTATTCAATTTGAATTCTTTTTTCTTCAATAGGAAAATATTTCTTCTAGTTACAGAGTTTATAATGGTTAGATGGAAGAAATCACTATATAGTGATAATCTCGCCACTGCACATCATCACATTTTTTCCTGTGTATATTGCCCTATTTTATTTGTTATATGAATGATGATGTGCAAGAAGAATAAAATAAATAAATAAATAAATAAATAATTTCGGATTTATTAGAAATAATATATATTTATGTGACTGCTATAGTTATCCAATATTATATAATTATAATAGTTAAGACGGTTGGCGCTCAGTATTTATTAGCAGAGGTGTTGTGTTTCATAAAAGATTTATGGCTCAGGATCACATCTGCAAGTGAATATATAATAGCTCACTTCATGCAGTATCTAATCATGTCTTTAGAGAATTAACCCTACACCTTTGTAAGGGGAAACATTCGACCCCAATGTATGTATGTAGTTCAAAAACGTTAATAAAAAACACCATAAGTTATTTTATTACCTCCATATTACTCGTAAAACTTCCTTTTCTGAATATGGCGGCAGCGGGATCGTCGAAAGCTATAAGAAAAAATATTTTTTATATAGAAAAGATCCCGCAAACCAAATTAGGTAATCATTAATTTATTATTAGGTTCGTTGAAAACATGACCTCCAAATTACGCAGTCACTGGATCTCCTCGTCGTCGCACTATAGTGCGAAGTCATAAAGTTCTCCTTAGAATGCGTGTGTGAAACACTTGTTTATCAGAATCTGATGATTTATAGTTTGTGCCATTCTACATGTGAATGAATCCACCCCCATTTATATAAGTTAGAAGCAGTACAGTCTACATCACATTTTGAACAATTTATTTTACACCATATTTTCCTGGGAATCGTAAAAAGAGGCAGCTTCTATATTGGATCTTTATTTATTTACTTATTTATTTATTCATCATTATTAAAAAACATTTGAAAATACATATGGACAGAAATAATACACACAATCACAAAGTAAAGACAATGCATCATCCTATTCAACCCGCACTCATGATTTAACCCTTTGCTATTATAATACCAAGCCCACAAGTTTGTCATTTATTACAAAAGTTATACAAAAAAAAAAATGAAAAAACAACAAAAAACCAATCCAACATGCATAAAAGGCAGCCAAAACAGACAATGAGACTGCGCGTGCGCGCCGGAACAAGCAAGTTAATCAGGACTATGCAGTCATAACCCGCAGCAACCTCACTAGGCGAGTGCCTGTATCGAGGCAAGCCGCTACAAAACATCAAGAAAGTACCGTAACAACCAATCTACCTTGAAATCGCACATCTGGTACTAAGTTTTGGTTGCTAAGTGACAATTGAGTCCAATGTATGTAAACATGAGTAGAGACACCAGACAATAAGGCTATTACAAACCTTGAAAACTTAATGAATAATATCCCTGGATGAAGTTGCATGGAATAGGTGAGATGCATACATAGAGTTTTCATTGAGATTGTTATATTTAATTAGACATCAAATGAATAAATTTAATGCATGCTTTCTTTTTCAGTCTGCTCAATACATGTCCGTCCGGGAGGATCTGGCTTATATTGCCTAGCCATTCAATTCTCGGACGGCCACGTTTCCGAGCACCGATCCTCTCTGCTGTTTCAAATTATTTATTTGATATTTTTTCCACGTGTTCAAGCAACCATAGTTTGTTCTCTTTCATTCTTGTTATTAACCCAGTCTTTATTTCACAATCCTCACCAATAACGTTACTACGCACTCTGTCTTTCAGATTGTGAAATCCTGCCTTGTGTAAATTTGTGGAATATGAGTCTGAAAAATTCTCTACTTCGAGGACTTTTTTAGATGAAAATCAAGTGGATTATGGAGGGGTATTCAAAATACCCCTCCTGTTTTATGTTTACTAGAAAATTTAGTCGTTGTTGAGGGTTAAAAGGAAATTGAATATAATATAATTTTGTTTTTCCTTCATTTTGAAAATTTGTTTAAGTAAATCCCCCGTCTTCTTCTTTAATTTTGTTCATCTCTTTATTTTCCAAGACCATTCTCTTTTATTTAATTTCTCTTAAAATGTCTCCAACATTGTGTTCTTCGTTGTTTATTTATCTAACAAAATTTTCAGTGCTTTTTAATGACGGTGGTGTTTTAAAAAAGATTTATTTAAATCACAATATTCGCCAATAATTTCTTCTGCGTTTAAGCTAGTTTTTTTAAACGTAAACCTCTCGAAGGCTTTTTGAAAAATTTATTATTATTTTGTTATTTTTCAAGCTCACTTAATGCTTTATTCATCTTTACGATTTTTTAATGATAGACCAAGACGATCACTTCATTAATGCAAAATAAACACATACTTATTCCTTTACAGTGGCTTTATAAATCGCGCACCAGCTTTCAAGAGTTTTCGCTTTCATCATCCTAGGCAGACGTAACGCTTAATATTGCCTGAGGGTGCTAACAAAAAAGAAAGCGGTTTACCTGCTTTCAGATGCCTGCGTCTACCAGCGCCGAGAATGTTTACATGCATTTCAATGGACACGAACATAGTAAAAACAGGAACGCCGATTGCGATTTACTTTGCCAGCGTTTACCAGCACTTATCGGCGCTGGCAACCTGCTTTCTTTGTGTTTGCACACTGACAATGGAAATACTCAAAATATCTGTCTTGATGTTATTGACCGGAGGTACTTGTTGGAAGTCCATTTCAAGATAAAATTGAAAAAAAAAACACAATATATAGTACGCGAAGTTAATGAAAGTCATTTGGAAGTTAACTATATATTGTGGTTTTTTTTCAATTTTGTCAAAAAATCTGTGTTTTTTATTAATATAACATGAACATCCACCAAGTAGCGTTGCCGACAATATTAACTACACAAAGTTCAATGAGTTTTTAAACACGTAAAATACTTTTTCACAAAGCATTACAAAGTCATTTTACATTTTGTTTTGACTGTTTGTCCCTTGAAAGAAGTTAATAAATAAAAACAAATATACATACTAGATAAGTAATAAACAATCATTTATACCTATAACCAAAATCTAGAGAACTTTTGAATATTTAATAAAGTCTATTCACTGTGTCGGTGTTTAGGTAGTAGAATTCCATATCGAAATAAGTAAATCACCGATTAAATCATTAGTAGAATAAAACGCTTGTTTTATTCATATCGTTAATTAAGTCTGCCCAACGGTCCGCTCGTGTGGACAAATTAGGTTAGAATGTCCGGTTAAAAAAAGCCTATGACTTCTGAGATATTTGGGTCTTAGATGACTCTCATTTCAATGTTCTGGGTCTAGATATTACATGTATAATAATATGTTTAATGCATCGTGTTGTCGTGTTTATTATTTTATTTTTATTTACAAAAATTCACGGCATAAGTCTATAACATACATAATTATACATAAAATTTACAAGTATAACAGTGACAAATTTTAACAAAACAATATTACATTAAATTTAAAAAAACCAAATGACCAAACAGCAAACAGAGAACCAAATTTTGTGTGCTACATGCAATGTGAGTCAATGTTTGTACCCATTTTTATTTTATTTTATTTTTTTTATTTTCACAATATTAAAGAATCAAACAGTCATAACATTATATGTTAACAATTAATACACTCAACATGTGGACCAGCGAAGATTCCACTCTTACCAGAAATGTCTTAGTCTTGAGAAAAAAAGCAAAAGTTAAAATTTTCTAAAAAAGTCAAAGTAAATTTAAAAACAATAATAATACAATATTTAAAAATAGTACAAAAATACAAAAGTAACAAATCCCAAGATACTAGAAATCAGTCTTTCAGTCTCATTAGTCTTGAGAAAAAAAGTAAAAGTTAAAATTTTCTAAAAAAGTCAAAGTAAATTTAAAAACAATAATAATACAATATTTAAAAATAATACAAAAATACAAAATATACCTAAAGTAAAAAATCCCAAAATACTAGAAATCAGTCTTTCAGTCTCATTAGTCTTAAGGAAAAAAGTAAATGTTAAAATTTTCTAAAAAAAGTCAAAGTAAATCTAAAAATAAAAAATCCCAAAATACTTACTAGAAATCAAAATAAAATCCCATAATAAAAGATTCATAAAATTATCTTAGTCTGTGTGAATTGTCTATGCATGTTTTGTTATATTATTCAAGACGAGGATCTATTGTTGAGTATTCATAATATTTTCATTACATACATATATTTCAATAAGCCGCAGTTATTATTATCTTATTCTTTAACTTTTATATTAAATACCTTCTTGATATTATTGTTGTTATTATTAAATCTGTACATGGGTAAGTTCAGAATAATAATATGAAATATTTTTCAGATTATTTTTTCATAATGTGCCTCTTCCTTGTAAACAGTGAAGGGGTCGAGAACCAATTATTTGAATTAACTGATTAATGACAAATGAAAATGTTAAGTTACTTTAAATTTTACTATAATGACATAGGTTTCGATATTTGGTTTCGTTCTCAAACTACATCTATTGAAATAACTTTTGGACTCTACTTACATATAATATACTTCAAATGGATATGTTCCATCCCAATTATTCTAGTCACTTAATAATAATAATAATAAAGACAATTTATATTTGGCGCCGTTTAATGATCCGTGACCATCTCAAGGGCGCCATGACTTTTCTTGAAAAGCAGTGTTTTCAGCTTACTCCTGAACGTTGCAGTGGGCTGGTTCTTTCTTAAATCCGCTGGTAATCGGTTCCAGGCAGTTGGCCCCGCAACGCTAAAACTCCTCTCTGCGAATTTGGAAGTGTTTGCCCTGTTGGGCTCCACAAGCTTGTTTACAGCGGTGGAAGCTGATCGCAGTGGTCACCTCAGAGTCTCGTCGAGGGGACATAGCTCAGCGAGGCATAGAGGTGCTGTGCCGTTCAAGGCTTTGTGGACCGTGAGGCACAGCTTGAACTCCACTCTCTCTGGGACTTAAGATCATCGTTTAGAAGGACTTCACCTTCTTTTTGCCTTTACAATGTCTCCACTCTACCCCCTCTATTTTGGCCCATCTGTGATCTTCAGATCAACCAAACGCCTTATATAAAATATCCTCGATGATTATAATTTTGCCTCAACTATGACGCGTTTTCAGTTTTTCTCAAAAGGCGACTGTCGTAAAGAGGAGACATTTTACATTTTAAATACAGCGAATAGATTTGCTACCCATCCTGAATGATTTATATTTTGTAGACACTGAGAAGATAGCTTGTTTCGGGTGTCATGTAAAAGACAGCTGTTCGAAAAATTGAAGACATTCTACATCTTAAATTCAGCGATGAGGTTTGCCGCCCATCCTGAGTGTCTTGCCGCTCATCCTTTTTGTAGGCATGAAAAGAGAGCTTGCATGTTTGTTACGTACAACTGGACTGCAAGATACCCTGCTACTGGAATATGACGTGATAGCATAGTAGCTATTGTAATGACAGTAATTATTACTTATTAAGGGGCCCCTTTAGCAAAAACGATAAAACATTCAATTTTCAACAAGTTTGGTACACAAACTCTCAAAACTTGTTGACCCTACGAACATTTTGATTTGATTAAATATGAAAACAAATATTTATTACAAATATCAAACTTTAACTTTAAAAAAAAAAACTCGATTTTAGCTTCATAGTATTCGTTTATAAAAAAGCATATTTTTAAAAATCGAATTCGGGGGTGTGTTTGGTACATAAATGCACGACAATCCTACAAATTTTCATTTATTTATATTAATTTCATTAATTGTATCGGCATTTACTTTGTAACACTTCATTTTAAATTATCATATAAAATAAAATAAATATTTATTATTATTTTGTTTTGTGTTACTGTTGAGTAAGACTAACGCACGACCGGTTTCGCGGACTCCGAGTTCGCATCATCAGGTGCTGATCTATACTCGGAGTCGGAGATCTATACTGATCGATACTACGAACTCGTAGTCCGCGAAACCGGTCGTGCGTTAGTCTTACTCAACAGTAACACAAAACAAAATAATAATAAATATTTATTTTGTTTTATTTGATAATTTATTTATTTTAATATTGAGAATATTTAGATAGTTATTACAATTATAGAACAAAAAAAACTATTTTTTTTTGTTTTTTTTCATGGATATTGACCGACTTAAAAAATATCAGTCGCTTTCTGAGCTCTGTGTTCTCAAAACACATCCAAGTTGATCCTTACGCTCAGTTAAGATATCCACCAACATGCTGGACGAGATCAACAGAGCAAGTAGTAGGCAAAAAAAATGTGTCGGTTTAATCCCGAATCAAGTATTTTTTTTATTTTTTTTTTATTTTATTAATTATCCAAGCAAAACATACAGTCATTCAGTACATATTACAAATAAATATAAATTAAATCTGTAATTGACCAGTGAAGTTTGCGGACATTACTAATTAATCGGCATGTTCACAAGTCAAACAGGATGAAAAATACAACAAGACGATTACGTATAATACGATTTATATATAAATATTTATTACGCGAGTTATATAGCAAAGTTTGACACCACTACTAATTTATACTGCTACTACGTATCTTCAATGTTTAATATTAAACAACAAGTACAGAGTGTGTGATAACAATTAATATAAATAAATTGCGAGTCAGTTACAATGTAAATGTATATGTGTAAAATAATATGTACCTAAGTACCTACATATTATCTGCATGTCGAAGTTGTAGTACGCTATGTCACAATTTGAAATTAAAAACAAATGTTTTTTGTTACTATATTGATTTCGATTGAGAGACGTATCTATTTCATTTTATTATTTTATTTGTTTATTATTTAAATTTACATTAAGATACATTTACGATTAGATCAAAAACAATCATACAATCAATATACTATAGAGGGTAAGTTCATCCAACAGATTTATTAAAACTAAACAAAGGACATTGTCAATGTACTTGAAAGAAGTCTCCGTCAATAAAAATCAATATAGTAGAAAAAACATTTGTTTTCTTCTCAGGTGTTTGTTAACACAAAGCGAATGTCAAAAATGATTAAGTCAAATATCATCATCATCATCATCATCGCCCTCAACGCTCCTCTCGGGAGCACAGGGCAGAAACCAGCCTCCTCCATTCAGAGCGTCTCTGTGCCAATTGCGTCACCTCTTTCCACGACATTCCTTGCGCTCTGATATCGTTGTCATAGGAACGGTGTACTGTGAAAGAGGGACGCCCGGGCCGACGGAACCCCTGCGGACGGAAAAAACAGTGCTCTTTTTGGCCAACTATCATTAGGCATTCTCAAAACATGTCCCAGCCAGGACCATCGTCTCTCCTGTATTACGGAGATTACAGGTCTCTGCTGGGTGCGCCGGCGCACAGCATCATTTGTAACATGTTCATACCATTTGACATCCAAAATCCTTCTAAGACACCTGTTTTCAAAGCTTAGTATCTTCCGCTCCTGAGCCTTGGTTAAGTGCCAAGACTCACAGCCATATAGAAGGATTGGGATGATGCACGCATTGAACAAGCGACATTTTGTCCTGATGCTGAGTCCAGACGCCTTCCAAACTTTGTTCATGTTATTGAAAGCCCCACTAGCTGCCCCTATGCGGATTGGTAATTCCGACCGGAGATCACCCTCTGGCGTTATGGTTGCTCCCAGGTACCTGAATTTGCTAACCTGAGATATTTGGGAATTACCAACCATATGTCAAATATACCTCTCACTTATTTTGCAAATTTACACCTTTTATTACATAATTTCTTTAGATATATATTATTTAGAAAAGAAAAAATATACTATTAAATCTTCAATTCTTTTTTAATCGTACTTGTTTGATTGTTGATAATTCTTTTTGTTTCTGATGTTAATTCATGATTTTATGATCCTTGACTTGTGTATAATGTGTGAATTTGTATTGTGTATATTTCTGTACCTACTCTGTCTAATATTTTAACATTTAAGAACTACAACATTATGTTTATAAGTCATATTGCTCAAAATTTGACATAATTAAGTTTTGCTTCCGTATATAGATATTTACAGAGCATGCACGTAAGAGAGAAAAGGAGAGATGTAATGGATGTACGTATATAATATGTGCGAGTGTGAGTGAGAGGGAGAGAGATAGCAGCAATGAGGCTCGCCTTCAGACTTTATGAATGAATAGTGGTAGTAGTAGTAGTAGTGGTAGTCACAAGTGGCTTGAGAAGAGAATCCTTAAATTGCATAATTTAGTAGAGGGATACCGGCTTTACCAAGGTACAGTATGTCTCGTTTATTCGGATCAATAAATTTTGGAAGGTGTTATGAAAAAGATGTGTGTTCGTCTTATTCATAATTAAATTTATTGTGTATGTCCATATCCATATAATAAGTTCGTTCTCTAGAGCATCCGGTATATAATAATTGGTTTCCAAATCTTTTTTGTAAATTTTCGAGTGTCCTTTGAAAGGTAGGTGTTTATTTATTTATTTATTCATTTATTTAAAACAAGCTTTTGTAACCCGGCATTGCTCGGGTTTAAATAAACAAAAACCGTGCAAATAAATGGGTTAAAACTGGTATTTTTAGTTTGTAGTACCTACATAAATCTTCAAGTGATTTGCCATGAAAAGTAAAGAAAAATATTAGGCGAAAATAAATAGGTTCTTATGGCTAGTACCGAGGTACTTTTGTATTTATTTATACAAAAAATCAATTAACATTGTTTATGGATTTTTTACATAATACTATTTTTATTCTACAGTATGGATTTCTATGGTCTCATAATATCCTTCATTATGAAAATAGCTCAAAATGTCAAAAATATGCAATTTTTATTCTCAAAATTCAGGATTTTTTGTCATTAGCAATCACAATGTTTCATTATGTAAACAGTCCCTAATTATTTTGTTTCAGTATTGTTTTATTTATTGTTACATCCATTTTGAAATTAATTCAATACAATGAAAAATGTTTGACTATATATATTGGATTTTCATACATTCGCTTGGCAATTTTGTCAAGCGAATGTATGGGAATGTCATTAAAATTGTAGTATCTTTATCAATACATAAGATATTTAAAATGTTTTTAGCCTTAAACCTGCCCAGGAGATGAGACCTCGTATAGAGTGTATTATTTTACTTCTGTCTTTCCTTATTTCAGAGTCCATTGAGGACATACGCACATACGAACCGACTCAAATATTTATGTGAGGATTCAGCGATGAGGTATGCCACCCATCTTGAATGTCTTGGATAATCTGCAAGTTTTTTACATGTTATTGGTGTTCATAATGATTAATTTATTAACCGACGATTTTTGGTGGAAGTTCATATTAATAATCTTTCAATAAAATAAGATATATAGTTATTCGACTGCTGACTTTATTAATTTTGCGAGCCGGCTTTCAAGAGCTTCCGCTCTCATCATCATCAAGTAAGCTTTATTTTTGCGTGAAGATAAGAGCGGTAATCCGGGTTAGTTGGAAGACATCGCATCTGAGCGTTAAACTCGCCCTCTGTACATTGAATTGTATAACTGATATGACATTGTTTTATTTTGTAATATTGAAACCAATATACAATGAAGAATAAAATAAATAAATAAATAACTATATATCTGGTTTTCGAAACAAAGAAGCTAATAAAATAATTTTCTGGGATCTCATTTGTCTTCAGCTGTAATGATGCTTGTAAGAACCGTCTTATTATCAGTAATAATAATTTATTTATTTATTTATTTATTAAAAATTCACGGCGCTAGCCTTTTACATGTTATATATTTACGCATGATTTAAGCGTGAGGAAGAATCTCACTAAAGCCTTTGTGTGGAGCATTTTGCATGGGTGCGAGACGTGAACCATCAGCAAGAGTGAAAGCGGACAGTTAGCGGCATTTGAAATGTGGTGCTATAGACACATGCTGAAGATTCATTGGTCGGAACACGTCGAAAACGAAGAAGTGTTAACCAGGGTTGGCGAAAAAAGGCAACTCCTTAAAAGAATCTGCCAACAACGAGCTAACTGGATTGGCCACAGCATAAGGCACCCAGGACTGCTCATCGCAATCGCAGAGGGCAGGACCGAAGGCACAAATGGCAGAGGCCAACCGAGAGACGCCTATATGGACCAACTGAAGAGGGACATGAGCTGTGGTACATACATGGAGTTGAAGAGACTGGCTGAGAATAGGGAGGAGTGGAGAAGAAAGTCCAAACTCGTTGCAGACCAATCCAATGGATTGTAACTCATTATATATAAATTTACATACATAGTTCATTTATGATGTATACACAAGTATAGAAAAATAAGACACAACAATCATAATAAAAAGTCAAAAAAACAGAACAATACAATTATCAGTATCACAGCATAAGTTATGAATGGAGAGAAAAAAAAGTCAATGGATCACAAGTCAATTCGATAGTAGGTTATATTGTCAAATTTTCAATAAACGAGTATTTATGAAATTATTTCAAACAAAAATAAATGGGACGTCAAATAGCACACTGTCTTTAAAAATGGATGTTGTAGAATTAATAATATTAAGTGTCAATAGGAACTGAGAAAAGTCAAATTATTTATTGAAAAATGTCGAAACAAAAACAAATATTTAGTGAAGTCAATTGGGGTGGTCAATTTAATGACATAGAACATACGGAAAATATTACCTTTTTCATTTTTTTTTATCTATGCACACAAAAAATATTAACCTAAAGTATATGAATATGTGTAAGTTATAAAACTACAGATGATTTATAATATATACATAATGCAAGGCACGGAAAATCCGGAGTTTATTGTAATTCTGTCTGTGTGTACCAACTAGGACGCCGACGGTCAGAATAATATCACAACAGGAGGACGCGATGCGACGGCGCGACGCAATGCGGACCGGAGGGGTGGGAAGGGAGAACAGGGGGCGTCGGAGAGGGGGTGGGAAATAATAGTAATAATAATAATCTATCTATCTATACCATCACGACATATTTCACAAATGAAGTAACCAGTGAACTTAATAGTTCAAAAATATGACATCCAGGATAAATCTTCATAATGGAAGATGTAAAAAGTCTCATTCATAATATTATATTTTACGAATACCTGCTTTTTACGGGACACTCGAAAACTTACAAATGAGACTATCAGTGCAAAAGTATCACGTTTAAAGACATTTAACATCTTCAGTTCAGCGATGAGATTTGCCACCCATCATGAATGAATATATTAACCTTTTGGCATGGAGATGACGACTTGCATGTTAATTACAAGCAGTTGGTCCGCTGGCTACTACAAATAGTACAGATATGATGTTATAGTGGAATTTCCTACAAAAATTAGATGTTTTATATATATTTTGATAAATTTTGAGGGCAATCCCCGTTCGTTTACTTTGTACTACTCGCTTCCGTCTTTACACTCCTTCAGGAGTTGGAAAGGGCTCTTGTCCATCCTGCACATAAGTTCATAGTACATAATTATACTGCACAGCACACCTGATACCAACGGTTATTTATATAATTATCTACCTACTTACTGTAGGTTCTATATTTCTGTAACTATAATATATAATTTAATACTATCATAGATGATAGTATTAACGAAATAAATAAAACAAGTGTTTTATTCTACTAATGATTTAATCTGTGAGAGAGACGTCTTTCGTCTTATGAGGACATTGTCAATCTGATTTTAAAAATACAACAATATTCATATATAATGATATAATGATAGTTTGTTGATTGTATATTGTTTATTATTTTTATTCGCAGCACGCCTCGATACAGGTTAACCTAGTGAGGCTGCTGCAACTTAATTGTAACCATGTTAAGAAAAAATGTTTGTTGATATTTTGTATTTATGCGCAATAAAAGAATTTCTATTCTATTCTATTCTATTCTATATAGTTGTTGTATTTTTAAAATCAGATTGACAATGTCCTCATAAGACGAAAGACGTCTCTCTCACAGATTAAATCATAAGTAGAATAAAACACTTGTTTTATTTATTACGATATGGAATTCTACTACCTAAACACCGACACAGTGAATGATAGTATTAAATTACACAAGGGAAACGAAGCAAGTCTATAAACCTAGTTTGAATGTAAATTGACTTCAAATATTTTCATTGTTTATTTTAATTATTGTAGGTATTTATGTCTGAATGTATAAAACCATCAACTGATACAGTAAATCATAATACAGTCGATTTCGATTACTTGGGACACATCCGGACTTGTGCATTTTGTCCCAATTAAGCAGCTGTCCCAATTAAGCGAATTACACATTTTTTTAAACTCATTCATATGGCTTTGTCAACTAAGGCCATTAACCAGTAACATACACATAAAATTAAAGTATGTATATTTTTTTTCAATAATTTTATTTTGTAAATTCTTGGAAACTGTAAATTACATATAGGTAGTATAAATTATCATTTAAATTATAAATATCTAATATAAACTTTTAAGAAAAAAAACCCTATTTAAAATAATAAATGGGTAACATACAATTTAATTCAATGCAAAATGAGAATTCTTTGTACATTTTTTTTCTTAAGAATATGTGCACATTATAATATGTGCTGTGATCATAAATTTATTGTCCCAATTAAGCGGAATATTGTACTAATTAAACATATATATTTTACTATTGGTTTGGTTACTGTTCTTTGAGATTTGTCCCAAATAAGCGGCTGTCCCAATTAAGCGGTGTCCCTATTAAGCGGAATCGACTGTATTATAATATTTTTTTATACTTTACCCTCAAGCCGTATATCAAGTGAGAAGATAGAGAGTATACTTCTATCGCTTCCTCTAAATTCATACAATCACACCGAAATATCTTGAAAAACACGCGGTCGTCCTTTATCTATGTATGTGATCAAACCACATATCTATCGGACATGTGAGCTTTCTTACCCTCACTGTTTCAGTAGAAATATCCTCTGTCATTCTTAAAACCTAAAATGGGTAACAAATATCATCGACGAATTGAAAGAATTAAATGTTTTGTACATGATGTTTTAGGAATCCCTGTCTTTAACAGGACATTCGAAAAAAGTGGGAGATCTATTAACTGCCATGGACTCTCTCAGGAAGGAAAATTATGGAGAGTGTAGCGTATTTCCTCTCCTGTCTCGGCTAGCTCACCCTAGACGTCCTCAGGGGTCGTGAGTTGGTTGATTGGGGCACAAGACAGAAGGATACACAAGTTATTCATTAAAAACGTTTCCTTTATTTGTCCCTTGTCACAATACATCATCGTCGGGCAACCTCCATTGGCAGCCGTCCACAAAAATTAGACCATCCGACTTCCTAGTATGGGTGCCAGGCGCTCGCGGCCCCTACTGCACGGTTGCCTCTGAGACAGGTGTCGATATGGACGAGCCGACAGCTAGTCCAGCCCACTTGACGACCCGGAGACTAGGACCGCCTCTGTTGGCAATTACCACGTAAAGTTATTAGACATTGACAGAACACTTTTCATCTATATTGAATTTAAGTTTCTATAGTATGTTTTATCAGAAGAATGGCTTTAAGAGACTTACCACTATGACTGCGGTTATGTGTTAATGTCCAGTGTCTCGCCGGGTCTACAATCACTTAATTTTCACTGCCTTGTCATTGTCTTCATTCTTTTTTAGGTTATATCGGACCAAATATCTTTTTCTTAGACAATGGTTGATAAATATCGGTTGCCACGAGGTGACACCAAATAAAATTAAAGAACTGAGACGTATGTCTCTAACTGTCCCGGAGTCCTCTTATCGAATGAACTCATTACATTATATTCGCGGGTCGTTATTTTTTTATATCAAATTTGTAACAACTCACTCGCTCGATTTTGACTATTCATTGCGGTGTTGCCATTAGGCAAAATGTGGCTGATAGGAAAAATTAAACCATGAATAATAATATCATGCTACAAAAGGATGATTTGAGTATTCATTGCATACATTGAACCACTTATGAATATTTTGTGATAAAATACATGTATTGAGAATACTTACATAAATAATAGTTTACTTATAATAATTTTATTTATTTATTTATTCAATTTACGGCTCATATAGCCATTTACAATATATATACATATATAAACATACAAATTCACAAATTGGTGTTAAGTAATTCAAATATATATAACTAAAATAATAACAACAACAAAAATGCAACCAAAATATCATCAATAAAAACAACCATGTATAAATAAATGGATGGGCACTATTTATAGACAATTCAAGTTAGTAGGCATCCATACGAACAATCACACAATACAGCAATTATTAATTTACTTGCCACAAATTACAAAGCAAACATATAAACTTTGTTATTATTCTAATATTTATATATTATTCATATATATAAATGCTATCTTCTAACTCAGTATCCGTTCCCTAGCCCCCCCCCCCTCCTCTGATCCATAATCCCTACCACATGCTGGGTGTGTGTCAAATATATTATTTTAAATTTTGTTTTTTTTTTCTTTTGTTGTTTTGATATTTTTTTTGTAAGTAAATTTGTTTTTACTAGTTTCATGTCAATGTGTCGTGGTTAGATGGAAGAAATCACTTTATAGTGATAATCTCGCCACTGCACATCGTCCTAGTTTCTAAAATTTTATATTATTTTGTTAACACTGTTATGTAATGATGATGTGCAAAAAGAATAAATAAACAAATAAATAAATAATATTTCTTTTTTTATACGTCTCAACATTCAAATTATAGAGACAAATCAAATTATGGAGAATAAAAAACCAATCTGCAACTATTAAAATTGTAACATTCAATTAAAATTGTACAAAGAGAAAAAAAAACAATTGTCAATAAAACAAAATATAAATCAAACAAAACAATACACATTTAAAATAATAAATATAATACGTTAAAACATATATAATGAAGGCACATCTTGTATAGTGAATGACATTGAAGGTAGCATCAATAATAATTAACACACATACACACCTCAATCAGAAACTCACAAGCAACAAACAATAAAACAGTTTCAATAGAAATAACAGGTGCTTCAGCAATCAGAAACTCACAAGCCACAAACAATAAAACAGTTTCAATAGAAATAACAGGTGCTTCAACTTACATACTTAAAAACTCAACAATAAAAACCAGAAACAAAAATCAAATAAAAAAGAAGACAATAAAGCAAAAAACATTGTGGCTTATTCATTTATATCCTATATCTCCTGAGGGCAACAGGGAGAAAACATGACTCTAAGTTGTTCTTTAAAATTCGGAAGACTGACGTTAAAAATGTCAACCGATTTCAAGCACTGGTTTCCCAAGCGATGCAATCGGGGAACCACTGTATTACTTATATAGTTAGTTGTGTGATTGTCACAATAAAACAGTTCCCGGCCCCGAGTACATCGCCCAGGCACCCTATACCTACATTTATTTTTTATTTTACATTTTATATTTTACATGAACTTTCACCAAGAACCGTCGGTCGAAAATATAGGCTTAACATAAATAGAGAAACAATGCAGACAATAGGCAACTTAATGTCTTTTGTGTTTTGTTAGGTCAATAGCCTTTTCAGTAAAAAGCAAATGAACACCTATAATACAATTGATGGCAGGTAATTACAAGGTACAAGGGACAATAAAATAACATTTAATTAATGAATTTATCTTATTTTATACTTCATAATAATGCCCCATCTTCCTTTTATTGTATTTAAGTAAATTAAATTAAAGGGTACACAATTAATATTAAGTCGCTGGTATTAGAGATAAAACGTATATTGGATTACGGATATTCGGCAGTAAATATAGAAGTTAGCCGTTGAAATGTGTCGCTACAGAAGCATGCCGAAGATCCATTGGTTGGAAGATGTCAAAAACGAAGAAATATTGATTAAGGTATGTGAAAGAAGGTCACTTTTCAAAAAGATCAACCAACAACGAGCAAACTGAATTGGCTGTAATATGAGGCACCCAGGCCTGCTCAACATCATCACGGAGGGCATAACAGAAGGTAGGAATTGTAGTCCGACCAAGAGACACCTACATGGTTCAAGCAATGAAGGATATGCGCTAATTAAAGACACTAGCAGAAAATATGGGGGAATGGAGAAAAAATCCAACCATGCTGCAAATTTTCAATGAAGTGTTTTTGTTGTAGTATTATAAATTTGTCCTTTTTTATTAATAATAGATAATTCGTCCATTCATCTATCCTTTCACGGTATTTCTCAGAAGGGGGTTGGTCAGCAGAGCAACTGCGTGCATGCATGTCATCCTCTCCAAACCTATAAAAGTTAAGACATTTAAGATTGGTGGTAGATCTCATCGCTGAAGTGTAGATGTCAATGTTTGATACCCCTTTTACAAGATACTTTAGAACTTACAGAAAACATTGGGAAGCATTTCTTTTACTGGGGAATTCATTGGAGAATTATCATATATTATGCGACTGGATATTGTCTAAATATCAAATATTCGATCGAGTAGTAAAACAAAGTTCGGATGTCAGATAATTATCGGATATTCATTTCATCTCTAATTGTTCCTTTAAATGTTAAATTTAGGGGAGATATGCGGACAATGGGTACATTAACGACAACAGGTAGAGTCTGAAAGAGGAAGTCTGAGGGCGATGCCTGAAAGTTTCAAGGGCGTAAGGGCGATCACTTCTAAATTATTCAAGATTAATATTGATAATTTTATTTAAACTTAATAATAATAATTCAAACTGATCGAACTATTATAGCTAATCGACAAGATATTGTTTTGATTGATCGCAGATGCCGTAAAACATACATCATAGACATCACTATACCGAAAATTTAAATAAAGCTGAACAAGATAAGATAATAAAATATCTTGATCTTGCTCACGAAATCAAAGATATGTGGAGAACACCTACCACAATCATCGTGCCTATAGTGTTGTCTGTGAATGGTTTAATACCTAAGAGTCTGTCAAGCAATCTCAGAAGGCCGTACTTCTATCGTCCACCAGGATAGTAAGAAGGTTTTTGTCCCTGTAGCTCTGAAAGTGATCTCCCATGATTGTACTATTTCATAGAACATCATGGAAGAATCAACTCGAATAATGTTGGGGTTCTACATTTTGAATATAAATTTATTTAAATATTTTATGGTTTTTGTTATTTAATGTTATATATTTAAAATTTATTGTTAATCTTTTATTGTGTTTAAAATGTAGAATCTAATATTATTTTGTTAAATAAATGAGATATGAGATAATAATTCATTGTCAAATATTCAAATATTCTACAAAAGGCGTACATGCTTCGCATAGCTTAAGGAAAAACCATTGAGTAAAAATAAAAAATATATATCGTAAATTAACATCTTGTTGGATGGTTGCATTGACGGTTAGTTTGAATTGGTTTTCGATAAGTCATTTCGCGCATCGCAGAGTTTAAGATCGAGACAAGATTAAGATTGAAGGCATTGGATGGTTGCCACATTAAACCTTTGCTGGAAACATTAATGTTGTTGACCGAAGGTACTTGTTGGAAGTCAATTTCAAGATAATTGAAAAAAAAAACACAATATGTAGTTAACTTCCAAATGACTTTATTAACTTCGCGTACTAGTATTCGGAGACTCTCGTCTCCATCATCAGGCGATTAGTAAAAAAAAACACTTTTTACTAATTGCCTGATGATGGAGACGAGAGTCTCCGAATACTAGTACGCGAAGTTAATAAAGTCATTTGGAAGTTAACTACATATTGTGTTTTTTTTTCAATTATCTTTGCTGGAAAAGTTGCACTGGTTAAGAGTAGGTGAAAGGGTCCAATACAAACTGTGCCTTAAAGTCTATAAGGTTTTGAACAATATGGCACCTCAGTCACTTTCTGAGCTCTGTGTTCTCAAAACACCTGCAAGTAGACCTCTACACTCAGCTAAGATATCCATCAACATGCTGGACGAAATCAATCGAGCAAACAAGTTCTGTCTCTATGATAGGACTTTTGGCGTCGCAGGACCCGTCATAAGCACTCGAGCAAGTTGAAGACATTGCTCTTCCAACATAGTTTCCCGCGCCCTTGAGATGGATGCTCCATTAAACGGCGCCAAATAAATCATTCCACATACATTAAGATCGTGGCATGAGTAGCAGAATCGTGCCTGTAACTGCAAAGAAGTGTCAGTCGGTTCACTTCCCCAAGGAAGACCGCCAAGTTGATGAAAACATTGAAAATACAACTGGTTTTCTTCAGCGTCACAAGTGGTAGCAACTTTCAAGCTATAAGATCTACGAGCTACAAAACGATAAAGAAGAATGAATGTTCTTTTTACAAAATGTCATCTTCATCTGCTGTAATAAACTTTAGTATCTACTAAGAGTTAAAAATGAGCAGGAATGTTAATTTAAAACGAAATAAGTGATGTTAAAGATTCCCTTAATATTTGAACACCAAAAATGCAAATTTTGTACAATATATTTTTACAAAAAATATATTTGAAATAATAAACACCCGGCAAAGAATAAGTATCTCACTGTTTTCGTAAGTTTTCGAGTGTCCTGTAAAAGTCCCTTATCATTATTGTTAATTTTTACGTATAGAAGTTTTCATAGTTAAATTTTTTTCTTGACATATTTTTTACATGCTTGTGTACTTGTTTGTATTGACTTACTTATATTGACATAGCAAAATTGAATTATTTTTATTGACCTTATTCATATACAATTTTCTATTATTGTTTTTACATTATCTTGTTGTTAATTTTTTGACCATTAATGGTTTTTAATGGTTTTCTTAACTTGTGGTGTATTGTTTTGTATAGATTGCGATTACTTTGTTTTTTTTTTGTTGTTGTTGTTGTTCCTTAGGTTCACTTTTTTGTTAACATGTAAAAGGCTCACGCCGTATATTGTGTAAATAATAAAATAAATAAAAGGCCGGAGTTCGTAAAAATAAAGACAGTTTACATTTTAAATGCTGTGACAAGATTTGCCACCCATTCCGAATGTCTCAATTTTTATTGGAACGGAGACGATTGGTTGCATGTATATTTAATGTGGCTGGTCTGCTGGCTACCTCACTTGTGGGAAACGCCGATAGTAGTAGTAGCATATTCGTTTATTCAATTTTTGGATAAATTGTAATTCGCAAATATAGTTTTTGAAATCGTTGTAGGAACCTATATCAATGAGTTTCTCAAATTTGGATATCCAAATACATATGATATTGGTGAATGTGCATATTCGAAAATGATATTTGTGAATGTGCATATTCGAAAATGATATTTGTGAATGCGAATATCCACGAATGATATTTAACATCCACAACATCACTAGTACGAGTAGCTACTGGTCTATTTAAATACATGGATTAAGAGAAGACAATTAAATAAAGTATGACTGTAAGAAAAGGGAAAATTGAAATTAAAGTCACGCAGATGTCTTCTAATTGAGATGCTGCCTGACGTTGCTGGCCACTGATGAGTCGGGAAAGAATGATGGGTAGAAATTATATTGAATTAAATAAAATATTTTTTGTATGTTAATGTATGCAAGAAAATTAATTTACAAAACACAAATTTTTTAATGACTTTTTATTGTGACAAAACACAGTTAATTTTTCACTTTAATTTTTTTCAAACCTAGAGTACTTTTGTCAATATACATCTATTGACATTTTCAAGAGAACTGTTCTCTTGAAAATGTTAATCGATATAATATATTGTCGAAAGTACTCATGAGCCCCTAGATAAACATGCACTTGGCGTTCGACTACAAACGAATTTTCGACAATAATCGCAACAATAACGCATAATTACACGGGACATGTAGGTAGATTGTCGAAAAGTTCGCCAGTAGTCGATTGCTAATTACGTTTTGTCTACGGCTGCAGGTTTCAAGTAAATTAAAGTGAAAAATTAACTGTGATTTGTAAAAAAAATATCATCAGCATGAATTTTCACTTTGTTAACGAACAGATTTTAGAATTATCATTTTTTTTTATTATTTTTTAGGTGGGTGTTCAATCAATCTCAAAATGTATGGTATTAGAAGATGTGGCCGTCCGAGGATGAAATGACACAATTCACATAAACTAGATTCTACAGGACGCGTGTTGAGCACATTGAATAGATGAGCATGCATGAGAAATGGTATAACAGTTACCGAAGCAAAATTGTATGTAGGTAAGTATAAGTGAAAATGCCGCTCGATCTTTTCTGCTTATCCCGCAAGGGAAGCGGCCGACGTCCATTTAAGACGTATTTCTTGTACATTTTATTTTGATTTCGTCTATATGTTGTTTATTTAAAATATTTATGGAGTTTTCAGTAGCTATTCGCTTTAATCATTCACAATACACCGTTCCTATGACAACGACATCAGAGCGCAGGTAATGTCGTGGAAAGAGGTGACGCAATTGGCGTATAGACGTTCTGAATGGAGGAGGCTGGTTTCTGCCCTGTGCTCCCGAGAGGAGCATTGAGGGCGATAATGATGATTCTCTTTAATAAAAATAACGTATCTATCTCAAATTTCATTTCCTTACGTCATCAAACTACGTTCAGCGCCTAATACCAATGGCCGAGTATCTGGCAGCTGGATATCAAGTTAAGAATCTTGTCGAATATCTCTTATCCGGAAAAACCTGTATTCGTTTTATCTTTTTATCGTTTTAGCTTAATATAATGATAATACTCGCAGATCGAGGATTTCAAATAATAATTAAGTCAGAAAGATGTTTTTTTTTATCTAAACTTTTCAGTTGTTAGTACATATTAATATGTATTAAGTTTCAGAAAGTTTTTCTTTCTTTAATTAATCCAAAGCTTTTGTAAAACCCTTATTAAATCCTTAAACACCCTTACAGAAATCGAAAGGGCTTTATATTACTATTATTATTGCAAATGTTGTTAGGATGCATCTAGTACCTATTGTTTTTGATTAGAAAATATAGGTTTTTGTTCAATTTTGCAAATTGAGTTTTTACGATAATTTATTGATCATTTTATGAGGTTATTAATACTACTACTACTATACCATCACGGCATATCTCACAAGTAGGATATAAACGCATGCAAGCCGTCTTCTATGTGCCAATAAAATATTGATACATTTAGAATGGGTGACAAACCTCATCGCCGAATTTGAGATGTAAAATGACTTTTTATTTTCGAACGCCCGCTTTTTACAGGACACTCGAAAACTTACGGAAAATAGTGAGGGACTAATTCTTTGCCGGGTGCTCCACGGCTTAGTCATCACAAGATTAGGTTGAATACATAAATTCAACTCATGAAATTATCAAATTATCTACTAGGGATATCCAGAAAGTAAGTGTACCGAGGCTCTCACGATCGGATGGATTTTATTTTAGACATGTTGGCTACATTTTCGTGTAGCCTGCCTCTTCCTCTCTACAACAAGACCGATTCGAGATCTGCACATTGAGAAGTGTTGACATGACAACACGTTTCCAAAACAGCTGATAGACCAATACAAGTTGAATCGAGTGGAGGCCGGGCAAGAGTTTTTGAGGCGTTGCAAACTCCATGAAGACGATTTTCCTTCAGATTACTGTTTCTTGACCTTCTTAAAGCTGCACATGGATAGGAAAAAGTTTTCAACCGACGAGGAGGTGAAGGAGGAGGTGGAGAAGTTTTTTTTTTTTATTTATTTATAATTTTTTTTTATAACATATTTACATAGTTAACAAATTCATATAAATAAAACATTATTTTTTAATAATGTTTTATTTATATGAATTTGTTAATAATGTTTCAAATAATGTTTTTAACATTATTTGAAAATCTCGTGCTTTGAAGTGAGCTACATTGTTACAATATTACAAAACAATACAAAAGTAAATAAAAAGAAAACAATTTCAAAAACATTACCAAAATAAATCCTGAAACTTTCCATAAACTTGAAAAGAAAAAGAAAAAGAAAAACACATCGTACAAAAATAAACATGTTAGTACAAATTAAATAACAATAAGGTACATTTTCAATCAATAATCTATACCCAAAGAGAAGAAAAATCTACTTCATTTACTTTTTTAAAGCTAACTTAAACTTAACTATACCAATATTTGCTAGATCCTTGCAATCCACCGGCAAAGCATTATACCACTTCACTCCTAGGTAGGAGTAGTGGTTTTGCGCAAACGTTGTGTTTTTTTTTGTATTTTTATAAGACCACCTAAACGAGGCAATGTGCTAATGCACTCCACCGGGTGGATGGGATCAGTTAAATATTCCTTACAAATACGCAGTACAGCTTGTCTCCTATACATATATTGTGTCAAATCTTAATACTCCAAAGTCAGAAAACAGTTGGTCAGATGGGTAATCACTCGGCTTATGCAATATAATCTAATTGCATATGGATGCAGTGGACGAAGAGGTTGGCGTGAAACTACTTCGAGGAAGGCATCAAAAAGTTGATATCCGCTTCACCACCTTTTTTTTTTTTTTTTTTTGAGGGGAAATCCTAGTCATGGACACCCGGCCTTTCTGGCCAGGTAGTGCCGGACTCCAACCGGCTAAAACCCCTCATCTTCTACCACGTCTCGGTTCCTGCCTTTCGGCCTACCCAGAGACGTGGCGTTGTCTTATTATCATCTTCTTTCCTGGTTCTCATCATGCTCTTTTTTCCTCATTATGTTTTCTATGTATTCTTGAATGAGCCTCCAGTATTTTACCGAAACCATCATTGTTCGAATGATGGTTTCTGGTGACAAGGTTTCGCATATTTTTCTTTCTAGTCTTATTCTGTCCTCGTGCCATTTGGAGCATTTGAAGAATGTATGCTCCGAGTCATCTATACCCTCCCTGCAGTATGTGCACTCATCTGAGTTGAGCTTTCCAATCCTCTTCAGGTACGAGCCGAAGACACCGTGTCCTGTTAGGAACTGGGTCATGTGGAACGTTACCTCTCCATGTGGCCTTTGGATCCAGTGTTTGATGTCTTTGATGACTCTGTGAGTCCATCTTCCCCTTGTGGATGCGTCCCACGACTCTTGCCAGGCGTGTAGCGTCCTCTCTCTTTCTATCTTTTTTGTGTCTTCGTCAATAGGCCTGTTGGTTCTGTAGAGCCTGCTTCTCTCCTTCGCCAATAGATTAATTGGGACCATCCCCGCAATTACCAGGGCCGCGTCCGTTGACGTGGTCCTGTATGCACAGCATGTTCTGAGTGCCAGCACTCTTTGGCCGTTGAGAACCATGTTTTCATAGTGTCTGTATTTTAAGGCGCACGTCCACATCGGTGCAGCGTAAAGGATAATGGACTGCACCGCCATTGCCAGAGTCTGTCGTTTTTTTTGTCTCGGGCCTTTTATGTTTGGGAGGATTGCACAAAGTGCCCTTGAAGACCTCTGCGCTTTCTCGCAGACATGTTTAATATGTCTCCCAAAGTTTAGTTCTGGGTCTAATTTGACCCCTAAGTATGTCGCTTCACTTGCTAGGGGAATTGTGACCTCCTCGAATTCAAAGACAATATCTTTAGCTCTCCTATTTCCGCTCAGCATGATTGCCACCGTCTTTTCTGGGGCAATAGCTAATTGGTTTTCGTGCATCCATATACTTATGCTGTGCAGGGCGGTCTCCGTCTTTACTACTATTTCGGCTTGGGTTTTCGCGACCACCGAAACCGCTAGGTCATCCGCGTAGCATACAAGGTTCACGCCATTTGGTACTTCTAAGGTCATGACGCTGTCGTACAGGACATTCCACAGTGTCGGTCCCAGTACTGAGCCCTGCGGCACCCCACCACAAGTTTCCATGTCCAGAGCTTGTTGGATCCTGGTTTTGCGATCTGTTAGGTAGTCTATTAATATATTTGTCAGATAAAGGTTTACATTTTTTTCCCTTAACTTGTCTATGATAATTGGCCACGATGCCGTGTTAAAGGCATTTTTGACGTCAACAAGTACTAATACGTTAAACAGTTTTTTTTTTTTGCTTCTTTTGCCAAAGCCACTACCTTGTTGACTGCGTCCACCGTTGATCTGCCCTTTCTGAACCCAAACTGATTTTCGCTTATGGCATTTTTTTCTTCCAGTTCCCTTGTGAGTCTGTCATTGATTATAGTTTCAAATAATTTGGCCACAACGTTGAGTAGGCATATAGGCCTGTATTTTTTCTGATCACTTGGGTTTTTTCTCGGTTTTTCAATGAGAACGAGTTTTGCGCACTTCCACCTGTTCGGAAATTGGCCTCTCTTAATGAGGTCCCCGAAAAGGGTCTCGAAGTATTCTGTGTTTTGCGAGACCAATTTTTTTACTGCTTCCGGTGGGATTCCGTCAGGGCCAGGGGACTTTCGTGGTTTTATTCTTTTGAGAGCCCTTGTTAGTTCGGCAGTGCTGACATTTTCCCACTCGCTTTGTGTTTCTGGTCCTTGTTCTTTTTTCATTTCTCTGTCTTTTTTTGTGATAAATAGTTCTTCAAAGACCTTAGTTTTTTTTTCTAAGAGAAGTTCGCATCTTGGGCTAGATATTTGGAGTTGGTTCCTTATAATTTGGTATGCGTCTCCATATATATCTTCATTGAGGTTATTGCACAGTGAGTCCCATGATTTCCTCTTTGATGTTGCAATCTGTTTTTTCAAGTCTAGTTTTGAATCTTTGTATATTTGGAGCCTGGTTGCTCTGGTTTCATATGTTCTGCTTTTTTGGTACATTTTTCTCAGGCGGTTTGTTTGTGCTATTTTTGCTTGTATTTCTAGGGTCCACCAGAATGGCATTTTGTTTTCTGAGGTTGCCCTTATCCTCGGTGTACTTTTTCTATATGCGTCTTTCATGGCTATCTCACATATCTCGGCATTCACGTTTTTATCCCTGATGGCTTCTCTGAAGTAGCGCACCATTTTTTCAGGGTCTGTTATGCCCTGTATGTATTTTGGTCTTTCTTTCTTTGCTGCATGCAGTTTAACCAAAGTGAATTGGTGGTCACTGAGTGTTGTGTCATCTAGTACTTCCCATGTGAAGCCCTGTTTTGTTGCACCTTCGTCGATTATTGTTAAGTCAATATACGATTGCCCATTTGGTCTGATACATGTTGGTTTTTTACCGTCATTTACCAAAACAAGATTGTGTGTGTGCAACCATTCGAGAAGGATCAGTCCTCTCTTGTTAGTGACTTTTCCACCCCAGCTAGGATGTTTAGCATTTAGATCACCTGTTATTATAACTGATTTGTTTTTTGCGTGTGATTTCATATCCATTTGTATGTCGTGGAGCTGTTTTTCGAAGTCTTCCTGTGTGCATTTATTTGGGCTTATATACATGCAGTATAAAATCATGTCTCTGATTTCCACGGCCACAGCGCTTTTGAAGGTTCGGTAATCCTCCACTTTTATGGTTTTGCTTGTGCATATCATCATGGCTCCACCATCTTCACTTGTGTAGCAGTTTTTTTTGCGGACTATGTTTAAGTTTGGTTCATTTATTGCCACAAAGTCGCACATTTCCCTTATTGCCACCACTTTTGCCATGTCATGTGCCGCAACGCTTCTGCCGACGTTAATTTGTAAAATGTTCACGTTTGTAATGCTGTTTGACGGTCCGTTGTGTTTCGCTCCTTCTTTTGTTTGTGTCTTTTGGCGATTATTTCTTTTTTAAATAGAGGGCAGTAACTACCCCCTGTTGCGTGTCCTGCTATCTCACATATTGAGCAGAAAGGAGGATTCTCACATTCTTTTGCGCCGTGTCCCTCCTGTCCGCACTTTCTACATAGCTTTGATCTATCTGTTTTTGTGCACGATAGCGCCTTGTGTCCAAAGTTCCAGCACCGATAGCATTGTTGTATACTTATCCTTTCAGATACTATGCAAGTTGAGAATCCAACTCTGATTCGTTTTTGTTGTAAGATTCTCTCTCCATCGCCTTTTTCTAGGATTATTGTGCAGGCCTGGTTTGCGTTTCCAATAGGTCTCAGTGATCTGACCTCACATTGGTCCGGATACGTGATTCCTGCCTCTTGGAGGGATTTCTTAACGTCTTCGGTGTCGGAAGTTGGGTCTATATTTTTCAGGTGAAGTACCTTCTTTCTAATTTTTGGGAGGACTCTAACCTTGCTGTCACACAAAACATCCTTGATGCTTTCTGAGAGGCTTTTAACATCTTTAGTCGTTGTCAAAAGTATTCCTCCCGATTTAGTCTTTCTTATGTGGTTTATGTTTTCGACGCCCTCTCTGTTGCACAGACCCTGCTTGAGCCTTCTCGCCACGTCTGCATACGATCCATCGCTTGTTTCGATCAGTATTGCGTCTCCTCGCAGTGGTTCCATAGTTTTAATTTGCTTAGGTTCCAAGCTTGAGCCGCGTCCAGTCATTCTTATGCATACTTCGCATTCAGTCCTCAATAATACGGCCGCTACCATCTTTCTGAAGACGTGAAGTTTCATGGTCTTCGGGGCCACTATTGTGACGTTCATCGTCCCTGTTCTCAGCGCTGACTCTCTCAGTTGGCAAAAAGACTCGTAGATACTGTGATATCCTCCCAGATCCTCCAGGGGAGCCGTCGCGAAAAACACTGTGACGCATCTACTTACGGTTGTTGACGAGTTTTCACTGTCGAAGGTTGTATTCTGCGCAACGTGCGCATATTCCCCGCCTATGCACTTCGTCTTTCGGCACTCCAGGATTTCTGGGTATTTGTCGAATATTTTATCGCTATCTTTATTGTTTTCCTCATTGCAATGTATGTATGCTAATGTTCCTTTATGTCTCTTTGTTGCTTCTTCTTTCTTGATTTGTATTTTTCTGAGACTATCTTCAGTCCATTTTTTTTCAGCTTGTTGCATGAACTCTTGGAAGCCCAAATTCTGACACAGATTTGGATCAAATATTTCCTGAGATTTTTTGTATTTGCAATCAGGGCATTCTTTTTGGTCAATGTTTTTATCATTTAGCATCGCCGCCTCCAGTGTTGCTATTCTTAACTCCTGTTCTGCCATTTTTGTAAGAACGTTTTCTTCCTCTACCTTCATCCGTCGTTCTTCGGATTCTTGCCGCTTCACCACCTGCGTTGAGGGGAATTGTGACTATGTCAAAAAATAGCTTACATAATGTTCTAAGGTAACCACGTACATTTTTGTTTAAATTAAAAAAAACGTAGCCTACAAAAATTCAGTACACTTACTTTCTGGATATCCCTCGTAATATTGAATTACATTCGAGTGAAACTAATATTGAGTTTATTTTGTTTATTGATGTGATTTGTTCTATTTTTCACTAAATTTTCAACATTCTTTTAATATTTAAAGACTAAGAAATATTGTTTAATTAATTTATTTATTTTAAATTGTACCTCAGTGTACATTTTTTTTCAGAAACATTTCACATGGTTACATTATTTCAAATACAAAGTATCAAAAAAATATCAGTTACATAAATACAATTCAATGAACAGAGGGCGAGTAGGTATATCGCTAGAATGCGATGTCTTTCAAGTAACCCGTTTAATTTTTTTGGGTTTGTGTTTTTGTATTGTATGTTTTTTATCATGTGTTGTATTTTATGTAATTTATCATGTTTTGTAAAATGCAAATATTTATACGTTTATTGTAAAAAAATAAATTTAAAAATAAAAAGGCTTAGAAGAGACAATGTCACTTTAGGGGCTATACTGGGCCACCTAAGGTTGACTATGTATATGTAGGTATGCCGGTTGTTCGGCGCTCACCTTTATGTATATTTGATTGACTCCAAATGAAAGAATAAATGAATGATTAAGCTTAAAGAATTTAACTATCAGAAGGTGTATTTTTATAACAATTTCTCATCAAAATTCTATCCCCCGTATCAGATTGAGGATCTGATAAGAAGGATTGTGGAATCAGGTTTCAGAAATGAGAGATATTCGTGTTTGGTACTTACATGTGTATTAACGATCACAAATTACAATTAATGAATAATTAATAAATTTTACAAATAAAAATGATGATACGCAGATTGCGTCTAAGAAAATTCAATAGTACGACACAAGTGTAGCGGGGCGCAGGCGGAACGAAACTAGTTCGTGTCGCCTCGCGATCTATCGTTCGGCCGGTCGATCGGTCGCGTGAAGGTGGGAGTTGGGTGTGTTGCCACATACCGCCACATCACCTTATTTGGATATGCCCCGGACGGAACTTGAACCCGCATACCGTGATGGTATATTAGATGTAATAATATTATCAATTATATAACAGTGTTTATTGTATGTAGAATATATATGTTAGAATATATCAAACACTAAGCAGGTGTGCAAAATGCATATTCAAATAAGACGAAGGCTTCTTGAAACTAGCAGTGCATATTAAAATAGTCAGTGAAGTTAAAACAGTCAGAACTGACTTATTTATTATAATTTGATTTTTTTGTACAATACTTTATTTAAAACAAAACGTCATTCTCGTTATGTTCATTGTCAAACATAGGCTTCCTTTTTTTAAACAATTTTTTTTTTTATTGTGAATTTATCGCTACTGAGTGTCATCATACTTTTGGCATGCAGGCATATTTATTTATTTATTTATTTATTTATTGTTTAGCGATGTTTTTGGGTTTTACTGGATTTTTCACTCCTACGTGAGTGAAGATATTAAGAATATTGCACAAAAGATAGCTCATCTGCACAACAGACAGATAGTAGTACAAATTCTCTTTACTAGGATACAGAAATGTGTCTGAAGGTGGAAAGATTAAAGAGCACTTAAACCATGGTACGTTCATCTAGTGAGGTATCCAGTATTTCAGCTGCATGTAATAAATATGCAAGCTATCTTCGCCATGCTAACACAAAATTTAGAGATTCAGGATGGTTGGCAAGTTTCAGTGTTGAATTTAAGATGTCTTTATTTAATCGAACATTTGCCTTTTATCTATATGAGGTTCCGTTCTCTTTACCTACCTAGCTTGGGATACGACACAAATGTATAGTTAACTATTTCATAGTAAATCTCACATTATTTGCGTTTTATGACATAAAAAAATCTCTTGTTTTATTTTTGAGTCTCAACTAACGAGTGTTCTAAAACAAATGGAGTAACACATGCGCATAATATGTTAACCCTATTTAAGTGGGAGAAAAAAGCTTTAAAAAAAAAAGTAAAATTTTAAATGAAAATTTTATAATATTAGATGAATATCATTTTAAACACCTACTTACTTATCATTCGTTAGTTTGTAGCAAGGGAATCGTAGAAGCGTAGAATCGTAGCAGCACTCGAAGTAGAGAATCTACATATATACATATATACACACATAGGTACTACGGGTTATTGAAGTATCAGTACGTTACAACTTCAAATAGGAGAACATTTTCAAATAATCCAGTCGTAGCGATTTTAGGTACTATATTATTCTCGATGGCTCTATGCAGAAAGTGGTTAAAGTCCATTTTCTTAATTTGTAATATTTTACAAAACTATTATCAAAAAATAGATATTATCAAAAATTGCTATTAAGAATACAATAGTAATAAAAAAAATAGTAAATATGTTAGTTTTTTATGTAACTTTTTTTCAATCTCAACTCAACAACTTTCAACAAATAATAAAGCGTCGAAACTCTGTGTCGTGCACTCCTTAAGAAAGTTCACATTATATGTATGTGTATCATATAAGTAGGAACCTAGTTATTACCTATTCAAATAAGTTGACTATCGGTGAGTGTAATCAACTGGAATAATTAATCTAGAGTGATTCAAAATATGATTGACATCGACACTTCTAGTAAGTATAATCCAGTTCCCCACATCCAATTGTGTCAAAAAATTCATAACATAAACAATAAAGCATTCCAATTGGTAAAGAATTTTTCACACAACCTAACAAGTGTCAATTTTCCAGAAATGTGATATTGATAGCAAATTATTCGTCCGCATTTACCCATGAAATAATAACTTTTACGTTGAAATATTCACGGAAAAAGTTATTGAGAGAGACTAAATCTCTAACGTGCTGCTTTTTCTTGGATTATTGGTGAAAAATCACATGTATTTTAAACACGATTTTTTAATTTTTTTGGAATCATGCTTAGAAAATCAATATACTTACTATAGAATTTCTAAGACACCTTCCACATAAGACACATAGAAAATATCATCCAGCAAAACAGTTTTTTTTTGGTCTTCCGTAAAATCTTGAAAATGCACTTAGGAGGTTTCATTTATCCACTTACAATTTGCATGAAACTGAACAGTTGGTGAAATCCCTCAAATCGTTTGTAATAATTTGCATAGGAATTGTATAATGTCTGACAATCCATACAATTACTTATATAATTATTATATCTTATACCCGCATATACTCGCAATCACGGAATACTAACTAAACACTTTTACAACCTTTATTTTATTACTTTATAAGTAAAGACAGCTAATTGGATTGCCCACGACATCAAGCACCCAGGACTGCTCTTCATCATCGCGGAGGGTAGGACCGAGAAATTGTAGAGGCCGACCAAGAGATGCTTATATGGATCACCTGAACAATGACATGAATTGTATGTCTTAGTGATGTAACTTGCTCCTGAACATTGTTATCGATTGGTTTTTATGGAGGTCCTCGGAAAGTCGGTTCCAGATTACGGGTCCTGCGACGCTAAAAGCCCTATTAGAACTGTGACTCATACTTAGAACTGAAGAGACTAGCTGAAAATAGGGAGGAATAGAAAAGAAATCCAAACTCGTTGTAGACCACTCCAATGGACTACTTTATATGATTATTTGAATAATATTCATTTTTTAAATTTAAATTATTAATTATATTGATTATTTTGATATTTTTTTCTTCTCAATCGTCTCCAGATGGCCTTAAATGCTGCCGCAAGGACCATTTACAGAGAGAACAAGCGTTGTCACATTACACCACCATTTAATGAGCTACATTGGCTGAGACTTCCAGAGAGGGTGAAGTTCAAACTGTGCCTCACGGTTCACAAGACCATGAACTCTGTCCCGTTGACGAAATTTTTAGCCGACCACTGCAATCAGCTTCCACCATTGTCAACAGACTTGTAGAACCCAACAGGGCAAACACTTCCAAAATTCACAAAGAGGAGCTTCAGCGTTGCGGAGACAACTGCCTGGAACCGATTACCAGTTTATTTAAGACAGAAAAAAATCTACTGCCAAATTCAGGAGCAAGTTGTATGCGTTGCTGTGCAGGAAAAGTCACGGTGCCCTCGAGATGATCACGGATCATTAAACGGCGCCAAATACAAATTGTCCACGGAAATTCAGAAATTAAATAAAATGAAATTGAAAACTATTGGTAAAAATAAAGAAAATCCAACAATAGAAAATTATTTCCATGAACAGCTCCCTCACACTGAGATGTACTGTGAAAATTGTCTGTGACCTTAATGCTAGACTTGGTATTGAACTCGTGACCGCTGAATTACGGAACGGAGTCGGTTTTAGATGAGGATTAACCTAATAGCAGAGGGGCTACTCTCGAAGCGGGTCTAATATCATGTCTTAGAAATGTCAATTTAATTATACCGTTTTTTTAAAATAAACTTTTCTTAAATAGATCTTTTTCGACATTTTCAAAGTGTCCTGTTAAAAGCAGATATTTGTAAAACATCGCGAATAAGTATTTAGTTTAAATTTGTGAAATTTAACTTAACTACTCGTATAATAAGATTATTTAGTATAATTATATATTTTTTATTGATTTTGCGGTTACGTTGTGGTAGTTTCTAAACATAATTACAAATGTTTGGAGTCAAAAAACTTTACAAATACCACTAAAAATTTATCTACGCGCGACCAAGGTTTCAACAGGTAACCTGTCATTCTCAAGCGCAATATTTGACTCATATTGCGCTTGAGAATGACAGGTTACCTGTTGAAACCTTGGTCGCGCGTAGATAAATTTTTAGTGGTATTTGTAAAGTTTTTTGACTCCAAACATTTGTAATTATAATTATATATGCCCAATGATTTACAATCCGTTGCATTGGTCTGCAACGAGTTTGGATTTTCTTCTCCATTTCCCCCTCTTTTCTGCCAGTCTTCTTAATTCTACTATGTGTCACATTATTTAGTTTACTTATGATGATGATGTGCGAAATAAATAAATAAAATATAAGTTTATTTAATAACTTTTAGTTAATTTAACCAAATTAAATTTTTGAGTTTGTTCTTTTGGCTTGGTTGGAAGATATAAACTCGTCCTCTGTATATTGATTGTAATTAATAAAAATGTATGTATTTCTAAATAAAATTGTTTGATATTTATGTGGCTACAGTAAATAACAAATATTGAATTTAGCAAAATAAACATCAACTCAAGGAACAAATCGTTATCTGAGAAAAAAGGGTTAAATCTAATAAAAACAATAATCAGGGGGCCTTAAATGGCCACATTGAGCAATTTATCTACAGATAATTCATTTCTTGAATTGCCAATTCCTCTGATTTTCGTAAAATGGTCACGATTGTACGCGATTCACTACTACTCTGTACTCTACCATCACGGCATATCCCACAAGTGGGGTAGCCAG
This sequence comes from Athripsodes cinereus, assembly GCA_947579605.1. Classification (NCBI taxonomy): domain Eukaryota; kingdom Metazoa; phylum Arthropoda; class Insecta; order Trichoptera; family Leptoceridae; genus Athripsodes; species Athripsodes cinereus. Next base: position 1,211,570 of record OX388323.1, read on the forward strand.
CAGATCAGCTGCATGTAAGAAACATGCAAACTGTCTTCTTCGTGCCAATATAACATCAAGACATTCAGGATGGGGGGCAAACCTCATCGCTGAATTTAAGATGTAAAATGTCTTAATTTTTTCGAATACCTGCCTTTTACAGGACACTCGAAAACTTACGCAGAAGAGTGGGAGACCAAAGTGGGTACACGATTCACCCGCAATTCAATTCATCAAATGATTCATATTTGGTGAAATGTTTAGCCCCCCTGAGAAAAATGGGATTAAAGTTTCGAAGACTCTTTACACATTTTATAATATTTTTTCAATGAGTTAATACATTCTAGTGATTTTTGAAATGGAGTACAATGTTGGAAATATCATAAATTTTATTGACAAAAAAGTGTTAATATTTTTATTAATCAGAGTTATTTGGAGATATTAGATGGAACTATAAATTATCTTCGTGAAATATAAACTATGCCAGTTCATAGTATTTTTTATGTTAAGTATTAAAGAAGAGGTTAGTTGGAATGCTTTTCAATAAAAAAACTTAAAAAAATACTTGGAACCCTCTTACTCTGTGGTGACAAAATTCTAAATTAAATTCTAGAGTAAGACGGCGTTAGGACTAACTCTTTAGATATTGCAAGGTTCTCATTGTATGGCGAGGAGAGTTAAGCCTGCAATAATTCTGTAACTGCTAGGTATATATAAAGGAAACATCTTAATATCGGACATAGATAATATAATTTTATTTCAAGACTTATCAAACCTGTGTTATGCACAGTTGAATATTGACATGCGTTTGTAAGAATTATTTATTCTCCATTCATCTTAATCTTTTTGACAATTTGATGAAATCAACCATGACTTTTTCATCAAAATGTTGGGCTCTAAAACATAACCACGCCTAGACACGAGGTGGAAATGCTCAGATGGGCCGGGGGTGTAACAAGGATGGACAGTGTGAGAAATGTCCAGGACATAAAAGTAGAACCCAGAAGACCAGGCAGACCAGTGATCACCTGGATGTTCACAATTACAAAGTTATTTCTTTTTTTTATTTAAGTTTAAATGATTTGAGAATGCGTCATGAAAAAAACTTAAAGTACTATACTGCCCTGCTAAGTAAAAACACAGTAATTACCAAACACATATGTGTCAGAATCGCAGACCAAGTTTAAGACTATCTTTTTTGTGTGTATTTTTTCAAGTATCAAAAAACAAACTTTCCACAGTCGTCACAAAAATATATTATAAATTAGCTTATTAAAAGGAAGCATATTTCAAAAATTATTGAATATCTTAGATATTTGTGACGACTGTGGTATGTTTTTTTAATACTTGAAAAAATACACACAAAATATAGTTTTAAACTTGGTCTGCGATTCTGGCACATATGTGTTTGGTAATTACTGTGTTTTTACTTAGCAGGGCAGTATACTACTACTATACCCTCATGCCGTATCCCAAGTGGGGTAGGCAGAGAGAACGGAACGCCAAACAGATCTATCTTTACACACTTCCTTAGCTTCCTCCACATTCATACAGTTTCTCATACACGCACGTCGATTTCTCTTACTCAACACGCGGCCTTCCTTGAGAATTTGATCCACGCGATCAAGCCACGTGGTTCTCGGACGTCCGCGCTTCCTCACACCCTTTCTTTCAGACAACTTAAAGGATATTTTAAAATATCAAAAATGTTGCTCCCTAATGTGTTTATATCGAAACATTAAATTAAAAAAAAACAACATTAGTAAGTGTATCGAATACAAGTCAAATCTCAGACTGACTGTATCGTTTTATTGACTGAACTGAATGGTGAGTAGATTTTGTGTGTCTTTCTTTAATGGAAATTGAATGAACATTGACAATCTTATCTACTACTTTTCTAGATATGTATGGTTTTTTCACCCTTAACCACATTTAACAAAGAATTATTGCTATTCCGATTGTTTAGTCTAGTTAAGTAATAATACCTCACTTAAAATTGGATATTACCATTGTCCTGACTTAATGTATGCTTAAGAACTTTTTTAAGAATAAGAAGTATTTTATAATTATTTTTTTTTTTTTTTTTTTTTTATTTATTTAACAACATTTATTTTACAACATACACGGCACAAGGCCATTAAACATATACAAAAAATCATATTTAGTTCGATGCAATACAACAATAATTATATTATTGTAAATATTATTGTATATTTTTAAATTAATGAAAAAAACACTTAAATTTAGCACTTCTAATTGCGATCCAATTTTCAAGAACTTCCGCTCTCATCAGATGTGGAAGCACAAAATTTAAGTAGAATTAAAATAGATTTAAAATAAAGCACTGTTATACTTACTGTAGACACCCATCGTCGGTGAGTTTTTATCAGAAACTAAATACAAGGAAGAAAAATTTAAAGATGTTTTAATTCATTTACATCTTCAACAGGGATACAAACAGTCATATTATGAATAATGTTGATCAGAATTATACAAAACCATAAGTGGACCAGCAAAGTCCCCTAATATTACCAGTATGCTAATTACAATAATTTTCGATACACAATAGAGTCAAGCATGTGGAATTCACAACAATCAGGGTTTTTACAAAAAAATACTAATACACACGGCACAAGCTTTTAGCTTAGTGTGAAAGGTGTATAAGGTTGTATTTGGATTTATTACAAAACCCAGATAATTATATCTTTTAAAAAAAAAAAAAAAATTACCAGTTGAATCAAATGTCGAAACTGGACAAAATATTTTTTGCGTTTACATATTCATAAATTCAAATGAAAATCAACAATATATAATTGAGAAAATTAATATAACAATTTAAAACACGAGATAAAATACAAATAAATAAATAAAACAATTTAAAATACGAGATAAAACAAAACAAAACCTATTCACAATTAAAAATTTTAAATCTCAAGCCAAATCAAAAACAAGATACATACAAAACTCACCCACTATCAGAATTTCATTAAATAAATAAAATCAATCTAACAGTAAATCCTAAATTCAACTGCGATAATTCACTTACAAAATACTACTACCAGATAAGAAATATCATAAAATATACAAAAAATACAATAATACTTAGACAGTGTTTACAAATATTATGAGATTATTAGTAAAGTGTGTCTGGGATCTATGGAGGTGTGTGCAGCATGTTATTGACTGATGATGGGTGTCTACTCGAAAGACCTCTGGATCAAATATTATTCCTAGTGAAAGTAATACAGTGTTTTATTTATATCTATTTTGATTATAATGAAATGAACTTTCAGAAAGTTATAAAACTTGCTCAAGTTAAATAAATAGTTTTTTGGTTAAATCGGGGCTAACTTTATTCTCACGCTAATCGTGATTAGTAAGCCAGAGTTCAATATTAATTTATTTTGTGAGTAGGTACAAGTGGTCTTGATTGTTATTATTCTATTTATCACAGACGTCTTAGAGATTATATGATAAACCTTTGAATATAAATTTCGCTATTACGTTTCAATCACTGAAGTGCATTGTTTTTGCAAACCACTGTTGCGATTCGTTTATTTTATTGCAACACAAAGCAATTTAATTTCTTATTCGTTCTTTGCCCGATCATTGCCCTTTGAAAACCCGGTATAAAACCGGTTACTCATTCTTTTCTGGTACCTAGTTTAAGAGTGTATCTATAAAAGGTACAATTTAGGAAACTAGATTCCTTATTTGTGGAAGATTTTATTTTTATTTATTTATTTATTCATTCTTTACTGTACATTGATTACAAACAATTACATAAAAGGTATACATTCAAAGGTATATATTTGGACCACTAGTTTCCTCGAATGAACCTCCAGTATAATATATCACAGAAATATTTATTTTTTATTTATTTATTTATTTAATTCTTCTTGCACATCAACATTCACATAACAAAATCAACAAATCAGTTTACATAAGAAAAAATGTGATGATATGCAGTGGCGAGATTATTACTATTATAGTGTTTTCTTCCATCTAACCACGTCACATAAACACTAGACACAAATAAAAAGTAAAAACATAAACAATTAGAAAAATCTTTACATAAATCGAAATGAGAAAAAAAAACTAAAATCCACACACCTAACACTCCAAAGGGACCGGGAACTATAGGAAGGGGTTGGGGTTAAATATCTTTATTTTATTAAAATAATTTATATTCATTGTACATAGGTCTAAATCTTGTCCGTCTGCAACAACAAACGGTAACTTTTTAAACTTTCTGATATTAATAATAATAATAACTAGACAATTTATAGTGCGCCGTTTTGTGGAATATATTCACTTCAAGGGCGCATATTGTTAATAGATAACTTATATCGTTTCAGTTATAATAAAAAGCTTGTAGTACCTACCTTAGTTTTGATAAGATTTCAGGCAATTTTCAGGCCAGTCCCATTTTGTTTGTTGCTGATGTAATTTCTAGCGTTTCTCAAACGTTATGAGAATAATAATAATAATAACATCTTTCTATACTCTATATTCCCATTTAATCAAAGCGGTTCTCAATCTATCTATCTATTGATTTTCTCGTTTCAGCCTGAAATGACATTTCCTGAAAAGTCGATTGAAATGGCCGCGAGCCACGTTTAGTTTTTGTATCAAAATATTGGTAATTTTATTATTTTACTACAGAATAAATATATTTCTTTACGTAACGTTGGTGTTTTCAATATATTTTCATGTATATTATGTTATAAGAAATAAGAGCAAATTTCTTTTGGTATTAATTTAATCGATTTAAAATGTAACAATTTAGAAAAAAATTATCTTTCGATGTATTGACATTTACTCTGCAACACTTTATTTTAAATTATATAATATAAGTAATAAAATAAATAATAATGAGTATTGCTTTAATGTTACATTGAGTATGACTAACGCATGACCGGTTTCGCGGACTCCGAGTACGCATCATCAGGTGCTGTGTATCATCAGGTTATACGATTGGCACAGAGACGCTCTGAATGGAGGAGGCTGGTTTCTGTCCTGTACTCCCAAAATGAGCGTTGAGGGTGATGATGATGACCCTTCTACTGACTACAGGCGATAGAAAGATTGATTATTAAATGATGTTTTAATTATATAAAATCATCCCCGTTTTACGAGCTGGTTCGTCTCGTAGTCTTTTATGGATGTACATCCCTTAGTATATTATCTTTAGGGCGAATGTTAGAACGAAACGTTTTGATACTATATGATATTAAGGTATTTATTGATGAAACAATAAATAGAACAATGATTATCTAGGCAAATAATTATGTTAGTACGTTTCGATCTAGAATAATTCTACATCAATGAAATAAAATATTTTTTTCGATGAACTATTATGATAAAGATACACGTATTATAAGAATAAGTGGATACAAGAGGAGTGTTGTGGATAAAATGAGTGTAAATAAATAGAGATGGTTTGGTCATGTGAAACGAATGGAAGATGAAAGAATGACAAAGAGGATATACTTGTTTGAAAGAAAGGGTGTGAGGAAGCGCGGACGGCGTTCGTGAACTACGTGGCTTGATCACGCCGATCAAGTTCAAGGATAATTTGATAATTTAATTTAATACATATACTATACTATTACTATACTTTTCCCTCACGCCGCATCCCAAGTGGGGTAAGCAGAGAAAACGGAACGCTATATCCATCTATCCTAACATACTTCTTTCGCTTCCTCTACATTACATTTATCCAGTTTCTCATACATGCACGCCGATTTCCCTTACTCAACACGCGGTCATCCTTAAGTATTTGATCCACGTGATCAAGCCACGTGGTTCTGGGACGTCCGCGTTTTTTCACATTCCCTCTTGAAATATTATATATAGCTGAGAAAAAGAGTCTTTCTGAAAAAGCACTTCTACAGAACGCGCGGAAACTCACAGTCATATTTCGAGAATCTTTTCCTTGTCGGGGACTCCTCGGAACTGTGTTTGCTTTCAACGTTAAATAATTTAAATATTCTTTGATATAAATAATAATGTTTATTAAATAATTGTTTAAAATAAACAAGACTTATATTATTAATAATACATGGAATCATTATACTGCCTACCTATATAAAGAGTAACGCTGTAAAAACAAACAAAGCATTAATAAATTATATTTTGTAAACTCTTTGAAGACTAAAAATAAACAGTTAAAGTTATTAATTAATTTTATAATTATTATTTATCTAATGATGGAAACAAGCTCACTGCTGAAATCCATCCTGAAATTTCTCTACAAGTGGAGCAAAAATAATAATATGTTGGTTGATTTTAAGCCAAAAGGAGTTTTATATAGGTACTATACTATACTATACTATACTATCAGAGATGTGCAAAATACTTTCAAAAAAGTATTTAAATACAAAATACAAATACTTTTGAATTTTTGTATTTCAAATACAAAATACTAAATACTTTTTCAAAATGGTATTTAAATACAAAATACAAAATACGTATTTTCAAAATACTTTTTTAAAATACCTTTTTAAAATACTTTTTACAAATAGTCGAACAAGGTGTAAGACAAAAGTATTTAATATTTAAACCATTGATGAATGAAAAGAGAAATTAAAAACTGGACAAAAGTATACATAAATGGAGAAAGGGTTGACATGATTCGATATAGCATTGCTTGCAGACAATTGATGAATGCCATTGATGAATGAAAAACTGGACAAGAGTATACATACATAAATGGAGAAAGGGTTGACATGATTCGATATAGCATTGCTTGCAGACAATTGATGAATGAAAAACTGGACAAGAGTATACATTAATGGAGAAAGGGTTGACATGATTCGATATAGCATTGCTTGCAGACAATTGATGAATGCCATTGATGAATGAAAAACTGGACAAGAGTATACATAAATGGAGAAAGGGTTGACATGATTCGATATAACATTGCTTGCAGACAATTGATGAATGCCATTGATGAATGAAAAACTGGACAAGAGTATACATAAATGGAGAAAGGGTTGACATGATTCGATATATCATTGCTTGCAGACAATGAGGATGAGCCTTAGGAAGAACTGTCAAAATAGAAAAAAAAAATATGTAATTAAGTCATGACAAAATGTACGGTTGTTAGAAGAGATAAGCCGAAAATTGTCATAAATGGATTGAGTATCATCAAGCAGGTAAGAGAATTCCTGACTTGGGCTGCAAAATAAATCAGAATGGATAATCCAAATCTGAAATCGTATGGACTACTGTAACATCATACATACAGTATACAGGACTGCTCCAGACTCTTCCTTATCGTCTTCAGATGGTTTTTAGTGTTGCCTCCGGATCATTTACAGAGAGAATAAGAGCTGCCACATAACTTCACTACTAAGAAGTCTACACTAACTGAGAGTCCTAGAGATACTGGTGTTTAAACTGTGTCTCACTGTCCACAAGGCAGCACACTACCCACTGAGCTGTTCCGCTGACGAAAATGTGTGGCGAAGGCTGTGCTCAGCTTCTTAAACTCGTTGAACTCAAAAGGGCAAATACCTCTAAATTTGCAGAAAGAAGAAACAAAGTCGCAGCGTCATCTGCCTGGAATAGATTGCCTTCAGACAAAATTGAAAATGCTACCATTCAGGAGAAATCACAGCGCCCTTGAAATGGCCATGGATCGTTAAACGGCGTCATGTATAATTTGTTCAATCATCATTATTATGTGTGTATATCTCAAACATGGAGTACTCTAATGGAAACGTTATATTTGTAATTCAACAAATTGGCAAAAAAAGCTTGCGTACGCGCATATCAATTAATGGCAGAATTTTGTTTCAAACAATAATAAGGTATTTTGTAAAAGTATTTTGTGTAAAATACAAAATACTCAAAAAAAGTATTTCAAATAAAATACAAAATACTTTTTACAAAAAGGTATTTGAAATACAAAATACAAATACGTATTTTGTATTTTGTATTTGTATTTTAAATACTTTTATTTGAAATACGTCACATCTCTGTATACTATACCCTCACGCCATGTCCCAGGAGGGGTAGGCAGAGAGAACGGAACGCCATATAGATCTATCCTTACATACTTCTTTCGCTTCCTCCACATTCATCCAGTTTCTCATACATGCACGCCGATTTCTCTTACTCAGCACGCGTCCGTCCTTAAGAATTTGGTCCACGTGATCAAGCCACGTGGTTCTTGGACGTCCGCGCTTCCTCACACCCCTTCTTTCAGATAAATACATCCTCTTCGTCATCCTTTCATCTTGCATTCGCTCAACATGTCCAAACCATCTCAACTTGTTTACACGCATTCTGTCCACAACACTCCTCTCACATCCGCTCATTCTCCTGATATCCTCATTCTTCACTCTATCTCGCAACGTTTTACCAACCATTCTTCTCAGGTACTCTGCTAAAATGAGGTTTAGTTTGAAAATGACATCGCACGGCGAAACCTTTGTCCCTGTTAGAATGTAACTTCGACGTGTCTTGTCGGGTTCCCTTGACGTTGACGACCATCTGGGAGAAATCCTTTCTTTTCTGGACAGCACAAAACAGCTCCTCCACACCTCTCATCCCGGTCCACTCCTGAATGTTCTGCAGCCAGGAAAGCCGTCTTTTTCCAACCCTTCTACGGCCCTCAATCGAAGAATGTTAAGAATATCTTGGACTGACATGACAAGTAACGTTGAAGTATTACTTACAGTAAATGCTCATAGAGTTCACAACAATCAAGCTCCGTAACTTCATATTTCTTACTAACTTCATATTTTGGTCACGATAAGAGGAGAATAATATGCCACCCTAAAACTCGTCACAGAAGGGAAGAATGTAACTCGTAAAACTAAAACACATTTTTTTTTCGATATTTTTGACCGAAGGTACCCGTTGAAAGTCCATTATTAAAGATAAATTGAAAAAAAAAACAACAACACAGTATTGAGTTAATTTCCAAGTGACTATATTAACATCGTCAACTTTTATTTGAAGAGTCTCCACTCACAACATCAGGCAAAGTTTGTTTCACCTTTTTACTAATCGCCTAATGATGAAGTCGAAAGTCTCCGAATACTAGTAAGCGAAGTTAATAAAGTCATTTGGGGTTAACTAAATACTGAGTTTTTTCAATTTATATTAAATCACATTTTATTTTTTTATTCATATTTACATATAATATGGAATTTTACAAATCAAATACCGATAACATACTATGTTTGTGTTTTGTTCTGCCGAACTGTCTAATTACTATTAAAAAGACTTTCGTCGTATATTGGTATCTTCTTCTTCTTCTAAGTCGGTCCCTCAATGCTGAGGATCGTGACCACCATGACCCCAACCAAGCGACAAGCTCCTCCACCGTGCCCTGTCCTCCGCCTGCCTAAACGCCTCACACACTGCACCCCCTGCAGCATCTCTCACATGATCTGACCATCTTGTCGGTATACGGCCTCTGCTTCTTCTTCCTTCGACTCCACCAGACAAAATATTGGTATACATAAATAAAAAAATAAACATCTTCTCTGGAGGAGGTACCTATAGGATTTCTGGAGGAGGTATCTAGGCGCAATGGGCCCTCGACACAACTAGGACAATGAGCAGAAGATGTGTGATGATTTTAATGAAAAAGAGCGTCGAAGAAAAGTCCATGGCTGAAAAAAAGTTTTCAGAAAATGCGGACATCCAAAGACTATGCGTCTTGACCACGAGTGTCAATTGCTCAAAGGTGATCGGAGTTGAAAAGAGACAAATTGATTTGCAGGTATGTGAAACTTCATGAATGTGGAGGAATGTTGAAATAACCTTATTTCTTGGATATTTCAGGAGTCCAAGGATTCCTACTTATAATGTGAAGAAAACTGAAGGACTCACTCATTATGTGGAGGATGTGAAAGAAATTTGTAAAGATAAATGGAATTTAGTACTGTTATCTACAATTCAAAGAAATACTTTCTTTCAATTTAACTAATTATGGAATTCTACTACGTGTGCACCGATACAATTTATAAATGGAATTGCCTTTTAGTCCTTTCTGCCTACCCCAAAAACAAGAGAGTTGGAAAAATAAATAAGAAATACGCTCAAGATTTGGGTGAGAAACAATTATTTTATAATCCTTAAGAGTATAAAGAAAAAAGAACTTGGAAAAAGATAAAAAAATAACAAAACCTTTTTTTTATTGGTATTGGTAAAATCAAAAGGGGCAAAGTTAACTATCTTCAGTCATCCCTTATTTCTTCAACCCTCAATGAAGAGGTTTTCGGGGTTTTTTTCTTATGTATTTTTTATCGCTTAAATAGATACAGTGTACATACCTACTGTCGTTGGTCACAATATAACTTTCCCTACAGTTCTTTTTCATATCGGTTTATTTGTTAATACAGTACAAGTTCTGTGTATTCTCAAACAAACTATAGGTCTCCTACTTTTTTGGTTAGTTTTCGAGTGTTCTGTAAAAAAATTATATTTGTAAAATATCACAAATTATAGATTTTTTTTTTTTCATCAGCGAAGAAGTGTGCTACTTGTTTTGTATGTAGAACAATCTGCATGTTTGTTACACGTAGCTTGTTTGTCCTCTACCACGTTACAAACATGCGTATCGTCCTCTCCGTGCCAACATAAATGTGACATTCGGGATGGGTGGCATGCCTAATCGCTGCTGAACTGTAAATGTTAATTGTTTTATTCGTGAGCTTTAACAGACACCTGCTTTTTACAAGATATTTGAAAGCTTAGAGAAAAGTAAGAGTCTTTGAAATATCAAAAACTTTAAGAGATTATGGGTGGCTGGCATACCTCATGCTGAATTTTTTTTTTTTATTATCTTTATTTTTCTCACATTCCAAACTTAAAGGTTTGAACACACCACCAACTCTTTGCCAGGTGCTCCATGGAACATTTATTAAGAATTAAAAACATTAAAAAATATTGCGATCGTAATTTTGTAACCAAGGACTGTAGCTTCTATAAATTAATTGGTACCTATTGGTTAACTTGCAGTGAATTTCAATAGAAATTAAAACATTTTATTCGCTGTGTAATATAGATACTTTTGTTTCGAGCTTTTACTTTCTTTTCACCCTGTTTTCTTTAAGTTCAATTTCATCCCCTCAATTCGTTTTATTTATTTTTTCTTTCTTAGAATTAACTAGCTGTAAATTCCTCCTTTTTTCAGAGGTGATTACCCAATAATTATAAAAAAAACTGTAATGAAATACGTATAGTGACTAATACTAGTATATTATTGATTCCAATGTACTTGAGCTGTACTTGCCACACGTAATGACTGATTCTGCAGTTACCTACTATAAATAAGTACCCACTACGCTTCAGAGACGTACCAGCTTGCTGTAAGAGAATAAGTGTTGATTTGGCTGAGGAATTTATCATTCTATTAACAAAAAGGCATAATTCATCGGGTGCCTTGCCTAGAAAAAAGAAAGAAAAAAATACTCGTACATGTACATAAAATTAACAAATACGAGACTCGCTTCTAAGTACAGAAATAGTCAAATTATTAGACAAAACATTAAATTAATAAAGTTACCCTCTAAAAAATTCTTACGTCGTTTGAGCACATTATGGGAAATTTAAATAGGAAATTTGATAATAATATTTCGTTGACATTGTGAGAAAAACCGAAATTTTATTTTTTCCACTGTTCACTGGCGCCCTTGAGACAGTTTAGGGACTGTTAAACGGCGTCAAAAATAAAATCATCCAAAATCATCATCATCATTAGTTATTTGTAATTATACGGCTGCGAAACATGGTGCATATCTGAAGGAGATATAAAGAGAGTAAAAGCGTTTAAGATGCAGTCCTGTAAAATAATTCTCGGAATATGCTGAACGGATCATATCTCGGCACCTGCTCAGGACCATCTTAGAAAGACGTGCCAAGCTGATTGGACACATAATGCGTCAGCAAAATCTTCTATAAGAAAATAATAGAAGGGACGTCTAAACGGAAAAATCACACTCTACATATCCATCTATACCAACACACAGGTGGGGTAGCCAGCAGACCAGCTGAATTTTGTAAACATGCAAGCTGTCTTTATCGTGCCAATAAAAAAGTTAAACAAAAAAAATGAGTGGCAAACCTCATCGCAGAGTTGAAGATGTACAATGTCTTTATTTTGTAGAACACCTGCCTTTTACAGGACACTCGAAACTTTACTAAAAAGAGTAGGAGACCAATATTCTTTGCCGGATTCTTCACGTATAATATGCAAACCGTCGCAATATATTTTTTTATGATACTATTTTCTGCGACTATTTGGCAATTTTCGCTAGTGTTAAATAATGACAAAAGTGAAAAAAGTATTGTGTGAATTTGTTGAAAATAAAGTATCCGTGTCACCCATAAATCCATCACAAGGAATTGTCTTGTTGTTTTGTATTATGGGGACGTGGGATTAATATTTTAAGGAAGAACTCAATACTAGGAACACTACCTATATTACTCTGTATAACAGTCGTGAAACACCAGGAGTCAGAAGGTACAGAAGTTTTTTTTTTTTAATTTTTCAACAATTTTTATTTTTAATGTTTTACAATCTTACAGAACCAAAAACAGACACAATTATCCAACTAGAAGGCGAAATGAATTTAGACTCCCGAGAATAAGACTGGCAGCAACAGGAAACAGTCTCCTGTTTAAAGGCATGAGGCTGTTTAATGAAATTCCTGGCTGAATCAGGGGGGCTGGAAACGTTTCATCTTTTAGGAGACTGTGTGTGCGGTATGTTAAAGAGAGATTCTCATGATATATTGTAATGTTGATGTGATTATTATCGTAGTATGTATATTTAGTATAGTATGAGGATGCGTTTAGTTTAATTTGTAAATAATTAGTGGATGTATCACTTAAACCTAGTTTTTAAGTTATAAAAATGTGTGTTATTTTTATGACTTCATTAAACAAAATAAAATAAAAATAAAAACAGTAATTACCAGCAAAGATTTCAAACTTACCAGGAATGTTTTTGTTTCCGTAAGTTTTCGAGTATCATGTGAATGGCAGGTGTTTGAATAAATTAAGACATTTTACATCTTAATTTCAGAGATGAGGTTTGCTACCCATGTTTAATGTTATATTTTTATAAATCGTTGCCGTGGATGTGAAGTGATGTAACCCACAAGACAGACATTTCGAGAAAAAGGGTGATGAAGTTATGCTGTCGCATCCGCCAATACTAATCTGACTATAACTAAGTTATTTTTGCATAGATTTCGCTAAATTTTTTACACTATATTCCTGATCACATATTTCACTAATATAAATAACAAAATTATAAAGAATTTTTATATTTTAGAAGTAAACACGAATTTATCACTTGGGTTATTTCACCACTGTAGCTGAGAAAGATTTACCAGTAGGAAAGTTGTTGGAAAGTTAGGCGCTATGCGGCTTGGATCGCATAGAACGAACTCTCTCTGATGCGCGAAACTCATTGCGACCAGAGAGAAGAACCGCCCTTATAGATAGAGAATTATCTCAAACAAACATAGACATTGTTGCACTAAGTGAATCACAAAGTGTCATGCGTTGGTCTGGTCATGTCGTCCGAATGCACAATAACCGACTCCCAAAAAACATATTATTTGGGGAGCTCGTACATGGGAGAAGAAACCAAGGTGGCCAACGTAAGCGGTACAAAGACGTCCTTCATACCATCTTGAAGGACAGCAATATCCAGCACACCTGGGAACAGGACGCTACTGATCGCACCAAGTGGAGAAAATTGACATATAGCTACATCCCAAATGAAAGAAGACACCAAGGCCCACCTGCGGGAGAACATCCATGTCCCAAATGCAACAGAGTGTGCTTGTCTCAGATTGGCCTATTTAGTCATCTGAGATGGCACAGCAGAGTGGATGCAGCACAGACAGATCCGCCGTGAAACTGAAGCGCTCACGATACTCGTTTTGTCGAGTTGTTGGCATATATATGCGGCTTGGATCTTTTCACTTCTATAATTTTATTTATTTATTTATTTATTTATTTATTTATTCATCATAAACGGCACATTAGCCATTGACAATAAAGGTTTACAAATTAATATCGTTCACATAATAATAATTGAACTATTTATTCCTATCTGCGTTAGTGAAATGCTCTAACACACACTTGAAATGATGTAAAACCCTTAACATCTCTTCACAATTTTCCAAAAATGCCCTTTAGGAATATCAAATCACTTATTTCTCTTCACCACAATGTTCTCCGTGGTTTTCTGAACAACACTGCATACTTAACTCATTTTTCAAAAAAGTGTGGCTTGGATCACTTCACCTCCACGTCAACGATATATATTTGGCACGGAGAATATATGTAGCTTGCTGCATGTTTATTGTATACTGCTGGTCTGCTGGCTACCCTACTTGTGGGATATGACGTGATGATATAGTAACAGTAGTCATAGTAGATCAATGTAGGTGACATATCGTAGTTTCGCTCCTACATACAGATAATACGTAACATAGAGTACATATTTACATTAGCTCTTTATGTATGTGTTAAAATGATAAAAATATTAAGTTTTTATGTAGGATCTCCACAAAAAAATCTACTCTTTTCTATGAGTTTTTCAGTATCCTGTAATTGGTAGGTACCTAGTTAATACGTATATTCAAATAAGTTGACTAGCGGTCTTTACCCTCGCCTTGTATACATACAGCAAGGGGTCATGGATTCGATTCCCGGAGTGGACAGAATAGGAACCTTATTTCCGGAATTGAATTAATTGGAATGATCAATCTGGAGTAGTTTACAAATATGATTAACATCTAAAAAAAAATAAGAAAAAATACATTCTTCGACATCCAACTGTGTCAAAAAATTCATAAAAAACAAAAACAATGTTAGTATGGAGATCAGTCGAAATCTAATATAAGGTATTGGGATCTATCTATTGACTTTTACTGGAAATGGACATGTCCAGTTTCGATGCCACACCGTACATTTTTGACAATGTAATAAATTTAAAACTATGAACAGTTCTATCTCCCTTTATTTCAATTGTTATTTATTATTGCGATACAAAATTTGCTGACTCTAGGTACCGTGTATTGTATTGCAGTAAGGCCGCCATCTTTCTTCTTATTTCCAACAAAAGTTCCTAATATTATTTGATACTTAAGTATATCATACCCCCCCACCTCCCAACAATGTCTCTCTCTCTCTCCTACAATATGTACATATTTCATTTACAGTGTCCTGTATGGGGCAGGTATAAGTAAAACTGAGAAACTTGAGAATGCCCAACGATAGTTGGACAAAAGAGCAGTGTTCTTCCGTCCGCAAGGGTTCCATCAGCTCGGGCGTCCCTCTTTCACAATACACTGTTCCTATGACAACGACATCAGAGCGCAGGAAATTTCATGAGACGAGGTGACGCGATTGGCACAGAGACGATCTGAATGGATGAGGCAGGTTTCTGCCTTGTGCTCCCGACAGGAGAGTTGAGGGCGATGATGATGATGATTTTATCCACAAAACTCCTCTTGCATCCACTAATTCTTCTAATATCCTCATTTCTCATTCTATCACACAACAACGTTTTACCAACCATTCTCTTCAGTGAATTTTGTGCTTTATGTTTTATGAATATTTATTTTATATATAAGCAGGATACTGGAAAAGCTACAAAAAAGAACGAGAGGCCTATTCTATTTCGAATAGTCTATGGTATTTACGAAAGTTCATTTATAATAAATCAATGCTGTATGACACAAATTTTCATGTGCGGAAAAGTTTTATAGGAAGTATCGGGAAAATCTCAGGTATTAGCAAAATGTCGAAGCAACTTTGAAAGTTAAATATATATACTATGTTGAGTCAGATAAAATTAAATTATTTATATTTATTTATTTATTTACTAATCAGAGACACAAACAGAAAGTTGACAAAATACACACAAAAAAATAAAAACAACATACATTGATTCGGCCAGGCCAACCCCCCAATTAAGTGTGTCTACAGAATACACATATTAATGTTAACAAAAGAATGATAGAGAATTTATATTTTTAATGCCATGAAGAGGACGTACTGTATATTTATTAAACGAAATAGTTAGTCTATTAGCCACTCTAGTGGTAGAGTGTAGCAAAAAGCAGTACTAACTTTACTTTTCGGGTGCGGATCTTGCCAATCCAGTATGCAGCGGCAAGAAGAGACAATTGGTTTTAGTCCTTTCAAAGTCATTGTCAAACTCCATGTTTTCTTCTACTAAAGATTGAAAAAAAACACGAAAAGGATGTCTTTTGTCTTCTCAAGTCATTCTTAACTTTAAAGAGAGACATATTCTGTATCGAAAACTTCACAAAAGATATCAGAAAAAATCCAAACATATCGACGGTCCAGCTCCACAACTCAACCAGTCGAAATGTCTAGTATTATTCGAGAAATCGGCATTTTTGTAATTTTGGTATATTTATATTATGTTTCAAAAACACAACAAAAAGAGAATATACCATATACTGATATAACAATCGCACTTTTGGAGGCATTATGTTGCCTTTGTTCCGTACAATAGTTAAACAATTCCAAATATTTATTTGTGGAATTGAAAATAGGTATTTTTTTTTCATTAACTTAATAATTAATATATAAAGGGACCATGTATTTTTTAAAGTTACTTGTTTGTGGAATGATAGAGTGGAACTGATTCTATGAATTATCAATTAAATCAAAATTTTCGAAAATTTCGACTTTCGACGTTGATGTGTGGAATAGAGAGCCTAGACAAACCGCACTTGGCGATCGACTACAAACGAACTTTTTGACTATGACGCATAATTACATGGTAGGTACATTATAGGTAAGTAGATTGTCGAAAAGTTCGTCAGTAGTCGATCGCCAAATGTGGTTTGGCAAGGCATCACGCCTCAGAGATGGGGTGCCGCGCTTCCACATATTATTGAAAAAATACCAACTGTTTTTATTATTAAAAAAGAGGCCGGTGTGGCATATATGACTTTTGAAAAGACTACGGTGAGTACTGGTCTAGGGGATCTGGACCGTCGATATAATATTACAAAATACATTATTACAATTAATTGAAACAATGAATCAATCCAGAATGATGAAATGTGTGGGGATTTGTTTGTCAATCAATTTTCTTAAGTATTATTAAGTATTTTGTATAGGTGGGCGTACTGAGTATTTAAGCAAGTACTTACCATAATAAATCATTATTTATCTTTCAAAATAAAGACTTACACGTGCCAAGCGTCTTGTTCATCTCACTCAATGACCTTTAATAATATAGATTAGAAATTCAAAAAGAAAAATTGATATGCGACCAATTAAACTTTGCGATCATTACCTATAATTTCATATTATCAATTCGTTTTAAAAAAGCTTCTTAGTTCAAAAAAGGTACGTTCATATCTTCCTCGGGTCTCTCATTGTGGATGAAATGAAATGAAATGAAATGAAAATCTTTTATTTCCCTTCTTACAATAGGTACATTTGACAATTTACACAATATATTTTAAATTATTATGGACATCACATATCACTCTTTCTTCTTCTCAAACTCATCATGGGCTCCCTATAGGGATCTCAGATGAGCGAGCCAGGGGCACCCCTCACAGGGACCAAAAAATGGATGCATTTATTAATTAGTTAATTGATGGAACTAACGTCTTATTAACCTTAACGTCTTAAGGTCGTATTTGGGTTTATAACAAAAAAAAAACCAGATACCTATATCTTTTAAAAAAAAAATCTTTTACAAAAAAAGAAAAAGGAATATTTTGTAAAAATAATATAAAAAATACACATTCCACATCCAATTAAACCAGGTATCTACTTACAAAGTTTTATAAAAATAACTAAATATTAAGTGAAGGTATTTTATTTATTTATTTTATTATCTTTCACAAACAAACAGTTATAACATAAATGACAATACACAGACAAATCAATTACAATTAATAAATCAGCAAAGTTTGTAAATATTGTCTTTTTAGAAAGTGTGTTAGTGTTGATTCAGAATATTTTGATGGGCCATATAATATATAAGAAGTGCATCTTTTTACAACAATCACCACAGTTTCTTTATATTACATTATTAAAAATAATTGTTTCCTGTCACACTATGAAACGCATAAAAACCAGAGTTTTTTGCATCCCTCTACTTTCGAACATTTAACATTCGCACACATTTTCAGGAACTAATCATGTGCGAAAGTCGAGGTCCGCCTGTATTATTATTGATTTCGTAACATAATTTTACAAACTTATAACCCTCCCCTCCGTTCACATTTTTTTAATTCATTATAGGAATTTGAGATACTTCACAATCTTATTGATTTTGTTCAACAATATTGTAGAGAACACTCAGCTTTTCTATTGTAGACATGTGGTGCTTTTTTATATATGGAAGGCATGCTACTATCCCGTACTTACATTATTATGTATGTAGGTAATATAGAAACTTTACCTGTGACATTGACAGATCGAAGTGCTTAACTGTTTAACCTTAGCTTATGTAAGATGAATTGGGTAGGTATTTTAAGTGAAATACTTATACAAGACGTAACTTTATAATTTCTAAAAATACCATTTTACTGCAGTTAATAAATTTTTTCGACCGCCCTGTAAGAGGCAGGTTTTGTAAAACATTTTGAATAAGACAAAAAACAATTACTAGTGATGAGGTTTGCAACCCATCCTGAATGTCTTAATTTTTTTATTGGCACGGAGAGGTTTGAACAGCGGACTTCTTATGCATGAGGCCGAGACTGCACCTCCAGGTTAACATCGAATTCATGGCATTCAAATTCGAATTCGTCCATTTCCTCAAATAAACATATATACAATCAAATATATTTAGTTCAAATATGCCAATAAAACTATTTCCACTTTGCCACCTCACTAGACTAAAGCCTGTGTCGAGGCTGACAGTACAATCAGTAATATTATTATCTCATATCTCATTTATTAAACAAAACAATACTAGATTCTACATTTGAACACAATATAAGATTAACAATAAAATTTAAATAAAACATTAAATAACAAAAACCATAAAATATTAAAATAAATTTAGGTATATTCAAATGTAGAACCCCAACATTATTCGAGTTGATTCTTCCATGATGTTCTATGAAATAGTACAATCATGGGAGATCACTTACAGAGCTACAGGGACAAAAACCTTCTTACTATCCTGGTGGACGATAGAAGTACGGCCTTCTGCATGCTGCCTGTCATCTACTCCCAGTTTTCTGAGATTGTTTGACAGACTATATTATTATTATTATTTGGATGATTTGTAAAGCGCCGTTTTGTGAAAAAAACCCACCTCAAAAATAATATATGTACAAGAAACAAATTTAGACATCATAATGAACAGATTAGATACAACACACCAATAGACTAAAGAGATCAGTAGAAATATTACAGAGAGAAATAAAAACTTGTTCATTCATTCATTCATTCATCGCCCACAACGCTCGCCTCGGGAGCACAGGACAGAAACCAGCCTTCACCATTCAGAACGTCTCTGCGCCAATTGCGTCACCTCTTTCCACGACATTCCCTGCGCTCTGATGTCGTTGTCATAGGAACGGTGTATTGTGAAAGAAAGAGGGATGTCCGGGCTGACGGAATCCTTGCGGACGGAAGAACAGTGCTATTTTTGGCAAACTATCATTGGGCATTCTGAGAACATGTCCCAGCCAGGACCATCGTCTCTCCTGTATTACGGAGACAGCATAATTTGTGACATGTTCATACCATTTGACATCCAAAGTCCTTCTTGTTAGAGGATAAATAATAGATTGATGCAGGAAGTTAAATCGATGATGAAGAAAATAATCAAGTAGATGTCACCAACAACAAATATCAAGTAAACTTGTTTGACGACACGATCATTTATAAATTACGAAAAAGGATCAACCAGCCCGTGTAAAGATTTTTGTACGAAATAATAAGATTATTTTTGGCCAATTTTGATAGATGTCTGGATGAAATAAATAAATATTTATGCTGTAGGTACACATTAAAAGTATATAATATATATTTCATTTTCGCTAGGTATTATTTTCAATACCAAGTGTGGTGTAGGCCTTACATTAGAGCCAGCAGGTAGGTACTGCCTGAATGGTGTCAACTCTGTCACACGTACAAGCCGATATTAGATATTAAAATCATGAATATCAAACAACAACCAGGGTTGTCACCTGAAAACGCAACGTAGAAATACTACATCGAATTTATTTTATGATTGCCTGACTTGTTTTGAGGAAGTTTCTGATATTGAAGGAGACCCACCTTGCAACTGGATATCGCAGAAGTCTGGTGACATTTATGTTTTCGAAATTATGCATTTAAAAAACCTTGTCTATACTGGAGATTCTATAGGTGGTAGCCTAAAGACTGGTCAGCCAAAATACCTCCGTGGGTGGAATTTTTCACTAAATTCTTAATTTATGAAAATAAATTATATCAAATCAATATATCTTCATTTATTTCAACAACTGCATCTCTGCGACTCTTAGTGCGTCTTTCTAGGGTAGGTACTCATCGACAGCTCTATCTAAAAAAACTGTCTTCGAAAAGTACAGAACAGTCTAACAAAACTATGATTTCTCGATCCATCAGGGCTTATGTTCATCACCCCTTTTCCGATGCCGTGATAGTATAAAGTTATAATAATAATAAAGATCTTAATTGCACAAAACAAATCAACAGTAGAAAAAAAACATGACAACATATAAATATATAATGAGTTACAATCCATTGGATTGGTCTGCAAAGAGTTTGGATTTTCTTCTCCATTGCTCCATATTCTCAGCCAGTCTCTTCAGCTCTACGTATGAGCCACAGTTAATGTCCCTCTTCAATTGGTCCATATAAGCGTCTCTTGATCGGTCTCTGCCATTTGTGCCTTAGGTCCTACCCTATGCGAAGGCGATGAGCAGTCCTGACTGCCTAATGTTTTGGCCAATCCAGTTAGCTCGTAGTTGGCAGATTCTTTTGAGGAGTTGCCTTTTTTCGCCTACCCTGGTTAAAACTTGATCGTTTTCCACGTGTTTGGTAATGAATGACAATATTATTATTGAACAAATAAATTTGTGCAATGGGTGAGTTGATCGCATGTTTAGGAAATAATGGATGTTTCGTGACGATATTGTAGTCTCTATGATCATCTCATATTATAATATTATGAAATATTACATATGCAAATAACAATGTTACATCATATAATATGGCTATGGAATAAGAATAGGATCCCAGCTATCATGGGATAGGATATAAATATAGAAGTATAATATAATATATGTAATGTGATGAAGGACTGTCATCATCCTAGAATAAGGATATGAGAAGGCGGGGAGGCTGTTGTAATAATTGGATAAATAATAATATTAATACAGTCTTCACTACTTGGAGATGCTTCCTGACTTTTCCCAACAAGTTTTTAAATTACTTGTCTTTTTAAATTTGATTTATTACTCATTGTACTCGTATTCTAAGGCTTTGCAGTCATGAATTTGCTTTTATCGACTCTTAGACCCATATTTTACAGACGCAGTATGGCAGCAAAACCGTGGTTTCTATCGCGATATAGAAACAGCTTCAACGAACATCGATACACCTACACCAATGACGACTCGAAGGCTAATCCTGACGTAATGCTTAATTGGACTGTTCACCCTATTTGGTAACGACCACTTGATTTATTTTATTTATCTTTTGCATCCCATTCTGAATATCTTAACTTTTGTTGGCACGTAGAGAACAGCGTGCATTCAAGTAACTCATACACACAATTATTGATGTGATATAAAAAAAAGAATACGAGTAATCAATATAACAAACCATAAGTATATAACAAATACATAGGTAGGTAGGTACACCACCATTCATAAACAATTTAAATTTGTAGGCATCTATACAATACAGCACATAATATTTAAAAAATAAATTTATATTTAAGCATCAATAGGTAAGCGCATGCAACAATAATCATGAGAAGCACACTGACCAACACCTATATTAGGTAGGTACCTACTTATTGCCATCTCTATAGGTATGCACCTGCACAACAAATCCAGTCGCAGCTGTGCACGCACCCATACACCGATGCATTTTACCTAACACTATGCCTACAACTATAATAATAATAATAATATTGGATCATTTTTATGTGGCGCCGTTTAATGGTCCGTGACCATCTCAAGGGTGCCATGACTTCTCCCGAACAGCAGCATCATTAACTTGGTTCTAAGCATGGTGGTGGACTGATTCTCTCTCAATTCAGTCTGTGGTCAATCTGTTCCGGCAGTTTGCGCGGCGGCTCTGAAGCTCCTTTTCTGATATGTTTTCCCAGTGCTCCCTGAACTCTGATTGAGTGAGATTCTACCCTTTGATGTTCTGTTGCTTTGTAGATGTATAATAGATGCCATAATAGTAGACATTGTCACAGACAATGTCAATAAAACAAACAAGTTGTAGTTTTTGAACAGATTGACAATGTCCTTATAAGACAAAAGACGTCTTTTTCGACAGTAAAGCATATAGTTGAAAAAACATTTTTAATTTGGTAATATAATAAACACCGATACAGTGAATCAATTTACAATGTCTGATTATTTAATGTTAACAATGAAAAGAACTCTTATTTTTTTCCAATGCATTCAAATATTCTCCTCAATACCTATGTTTGATTGTCTTATAAGTACTGTTGATCCTATGTAATATGAAATATTGCTTTGCTGATATATGATTCATTGAGGAATTATGTATTATCATGTTATTTTATGTAACAAAATACATATGTTCTATTAAATTGTATTTTTACCTTTTCTACATTCTTTCTACATTACCTTTGTATGAGCATTTTTATTCCAAATGTTTTTACAGCGTAAGAGATGAAATATCGTAATGACAAATAATTTTACAATTTTTTTATTTTTATCCAAATCATAACAATATCTTCCTCTTGTATGGTAAGCACGGAAATATTATACAGTAAACGTACCTCATGAACGACCACGTATTGAGTAAGACACACATAAAGGGTTGCATCTTCCCTCACCCATGGATATTGCAGGAATGTCAGTTCCTACGTCATCCATACTCTTCATGCAAATTCTTCTCAAGGAAGGGCTCGAGGTTCGCCTGAAGGGCTATCCCCGACGAAATCCTTCCCAAAATTAAATACAACTGTTAATATCTATTGTTTTACAATAGAACTTAAAATTAATTTACAGTTACGTATTTACTACGTACTAGTTGTTTGCCTAAATTAATACAAAATATCTTAAGACTAGATGGAAGTTTTTAAAACTAGTTGCATTTCATAGCCGCAAATAATTACATAAGCAGTTTCTTCTAAGCGTAGTGTATAATATGTTTAGTATCTCTGTAATCATAAAAGAAATTGATCATTACATGCACAACACATACAACAAATGAAAGTGGTAGGAAAATCACAAGTTAGGGTCCAGTCATTCTCTCTTTCTGTGTTTGGAAACCGGTTGCATTAAGCGATCAATCCTGAAAAAAAGCAAAAAGGAATACCTCCCTTTATTGGAGGAAAGGACGTCACAAACTTAGTAAGTAATAGAAATCGGTGTGCATTCGGGGGCTTAGGATCACAAAGGCGTAACTACAAAATTCACGTTTTTGAGTTATGAACGCCATTTTGTTCCCGGTATCGACATCTATAAGTGACACAAAGATGAATCTCATCAAAATAGTAATAACTGAGATAGCATGTAACTTTTTTATAAATTGAGACATAAATTTAGTGACACATCGACGTATCTCCCTTACGTTCTTTTGACACTAAACAATGTGTAATGAATTAGGGTTACAAAGATGAAAGTGTAGTTTCATCTATGTGTCTCAAAGAAAGTTGATATCTATGGTTAGCAATTTGACAGTTTGGCTACTGGTTGAAAAATACGCGTGTTTTTTGTGTGATAATATTTGCATTTAAAAATGAGTTCAAGAGGAAAACGGATGATTGAGATGGTAAATCTTAATGTAATGAAGAAAAAAGCAGGTAAGTGTTGAATAAAATAATGGTTACATCGTTAGTTGAATAGTAATTTCCCTTAAATATTTATGTCAACCTGTAGAGGTTAGAAAATGGCATGTGTCTATTTACTTATCATTTAGCTTCATGTTCAAGTATTTTGTAGTAGAAATTAGTAAATTTATTTACATTATTATATAAAATATGTACACATTTAATAATCAGGGCATGGTTTATCTAAATGTTTTACAGAAATGGTATCTGTGAGAAACACTTCACAATGTGATGTGTATGAATGTATAACGGCAGAGAAAAGATGTGGGATTGATGCAACAAGTGGACGAGATAAAGCTGATGTTTCAACAGAGTGTCCAATTAATGAAACACACATGGTCGAAATGGTTGATCTCAATACAGCCGAGAACAAAGATACAAGTAAGTGTATAATATTCATATACTTTGTAGTAGAAATAAGTAAATTTTTTTATATTATTAAGTATATAAAATATGTACACATTTGATAATCAGGGCATGGTTTATCTAAATGTTTTACAGAAATGGTATCTGTGAGAAACACTTCACAATGTGATGTGTATGAATGTACAACGGCAGAGAAAAGAGGTGAGATTGATGCAACAAGTGGACAAGATAAAGCTGATGTTTCAACAGAGTGTCCAATTAATGAAACACACATGGTCGAAATGGTTGATCTCAATACAGCCGAGAACAAAGATACAAGTAAGTGTATAATATTCATATACTTTGTAGTAGAAATAAGTAAATTTTTTTATATTATTAAGTATATAAAATATGTACACATTTGATAATCAGGGCATGGTTTATCTAAATGTTTTACAGAAATGGTATCTGTGAGAAACACTTCACAATGTGATGTGTATGAATGTACAACGGCAGAGAAAAGAGGTGAGATTGATGCAACAAGTGGACAAGATAAAGCTGATGTTTCAACAGAGTGTCCAATTAATGAAACACACATGGTCGAAATGGTTGATCTCAATTCAGCCGAGAACGGAGATACAAGTAAGTGTATCATATTTTAATTACCAACCCATATTTCATATTAACCCGAGGCCGGCCACGCTTCCTAAGTTTTCCAAAATTTCCCCACAGGCAACATGCTTAGATCACACCGACCAAATCATGAAAAATGGTGATGTCAGAAGTAGGAGAAATAAAAGGGCATATATGAGGAACTGTATGAATGTGATATAAGCGAGAGAAATATTTCAAGACCGGCTAATTTGGCGATCTATCCCTTCTGCCTACCCTGCAGGAGACATGACGTGATGGGATAGAAAGATAGATAGATATTTCATTGTATAAATTCATTTAATGTGTTGTAGTTAATTATAAAAAATGTTTTATTTTAATAACTTCAATGTAATTACTTTAATGGTTTGTTGAAATGCTTACAGATTCAACTTTGGACGTAGAAATTACAATATTGGAAGAAGACGATGAGAATAATGTTATTGATTCTGATAATGATCCTGAATATGTACCACCTTCAGAAAGATCAGTCTCTCCAATTAATGACAATGACACTCAATCACAGCATGACACTTCAGGGCTTTTTGAATCTTCCCACAAACGCAAACGCAGACGCATTGCTGTTCCCGGAGAGTGGATTAAAAACAAACGCAAGCATTTGAAACAATCAGGACAGGCGTACACCTCGATTCGAGGTAAACGTGTTGAGCATAAATCAATTAAGCCAAAAGACTGTTCAAAGTGTCCTAGGAAATGCAACATCAATTTCACGGAAAACGATAGGCAAACAATATTCGATGCTTATTGGAACATGGCTAACATTGATAAACAGCGAATATATTTACTTTCTCTAGTTGAATATGGTAAAAAAGAATGTCGGAGAACAAACAACACTGCTTCTAGACGGGTGAATACTAATAAGTATTATTTATTCAACAAAGGAATAAAATTGCAAGTATGCTTTGGGTTTTTCTTAGCAACATTAAATATATCAGATAAGTTTGTTCGGTCAATAATAGAGGCAAAAAAAAATGATAAATTACCCCATGATAATCGTGGTCATCATCCACCTGCTTTAAAGATTCCGGATGAGGCAAAAAAAATCATTTTTGATCACATTGACTCATTTCCGAAGATGCCATCCCACTACGCAAGAAAAGATTCAACCAAAGATTATTTGGCCAGTGATTTGAATGTAAATATTATGTATAATTTATATGTAGACATGTGCAAGGAAAGGGGGATCAAATTTGAAAAACTGTGGCTGTATAGGGATGTTTTTAACAAGCAGTTCAATTTATCTTTCCATGTACCAAAGAATGATATGTGTGATACCTGTTACAAGTTTTCACATCTTAGTGATGAGGAAAAGGTGGAACAAAAACAAGTACAAGATGCACACATACGGAGAAAAGAGATGGCAAGGAACAAAAAAAATGCAATCAAAGCCGAAGCTGCAGAACAGAAATGTCATCTCGCCGAGTTTGATTTGCAAGCTGTATGTTATTGCCCGAAAACAAATGCCAAAGCGCTGTTTTACAAAAGACGGCTCGCAGTATATGACTTTACTGTCTATGATACCACTACAAAAGCAGCATCGTGCTATATGTGGCATGAAGGAACTGCGAAAAGAGGATCCATCGAAGTTGCCTCTTGCATTTTTAATTATATTAAAAGTCGTGCAGATGGCAAGGAATGGAACTTTTTTAGTGACACTTGCGGCGGTCAGAACCGTAATTTGAATGTCGCTACAATGTTCTTATACGCTGTGCGTTCCTTGGAAATTCCGACAATAAATCAAATGTTTTTCGAGTCCGGCCATTCACAGATGGAATGCGATTCTGTCCATGCGACAATAGAAAAAAAGACTAAACATTTGGACATTTACCATCCATCTGGGTGGTATTCTGCTGTGCAGATGGCAAGTTCCAAATACAAAGTAATTGAAATGGAACAACAAGAATTCCTTGATTTTGGAGAAGTCCAAAAAAAAATAATTAAAAATCGAAAAATTGATTCGGAAGGCCAACAAGTATGTTGGCTCAAAATAAAATGGCTACAATATCGCAAGGAGTTTCCCAACGAAATTCTCTTTAAGTATGAATTTGATGAGGACTTTAGAAAGTTTAATGTCATCAGAAGACCAGCCCGAAATCAGCAACATGGTGACAATAACATGGAGTTGAATCCGAAATACCATGTCTCCCTTCCTATTACAGAAGAAAAGCTTAATGACCTGAAGGATTTGTGCAAGACGGGCATAATTAGGCAGCAATACCACTCCTTTTACAATCAACTGCTGTCTGGTTCTACAGCTGATTTGCCCATTAATGAAGAGGAATTTTAATTGTTAAATAAGTTTTATGTTCTATATAATTTTATTTTTTTATTAAACTAGATAGTGTACAATTGTTGAGTTATTATTTCATTCATTCCAATTCCCTCTTGTAGGATAATTTTACAAATAAACATTAATGCTAATGACGTGGTGAAAGAATGAAAGAACAATGTGCAAAGTTAAAGTCAATGATGAATGCCTTGAACAGGTAGACGAGTATACATTTGCCGAGGAAAGTTTTTTTATGAGCGATGGTGAGTGAAGAAGTGCTCAAGCCCATCATTGTTAGTAAGAATATCTCAACGGCAGCAAAGGGGATGGTGTATGGCAGCGGGAAACGGGTGGTTGAAGAAGGATGAACGTGAAATTAATGCAGTTGAAATTCGTTCTCTGTGAAGAATGTGTGAAAGAAACTAATTAGGAGTTAGGAATGAAAAGATAAGAGATGAATGTAACTTTAAAGTGGACGCTGTGAGAAGAATGAAAGAGAATAAGTTGAGATGGTTTGGGCACATTGAAAGAATTAATGAGGAACGAATGATGAAAAAATTTACATGGCTAAAAGGAAGGGTGATAGAAAGCGTGTCCGTCCTTGGGCTACATGGCTGGATCGCACTGACCAGATCCTGAAGGATAGTGACGTCACAAGTAGGAGAAACGGAAGGGAATGTATGAAGAAGTGTATGAATGTGATGGAAGCGAGACAAGTATGTCAAGACCGGCTTGCTTGTTGGTCTATTCTCCCTGCCTATCCCTCAGGGGACATGGCGTGATGGGACAGACAGATAATAATCATTGCAAATTTCTATTTTGCTTAAAGAAACAAAATCCTATCTCCATTACCTATAGCAGAAGTATGGATTTTCAGTGCAATTTTTTACATTTGCTTAGAGACACAAAGATGTATCTCCATCACTATAACAAAAGTATGGAAGTTTATAGCAAATTTTTACATTTGCTTAGAGATACAAAGATGAATCTCCTGCACTATGACAAAAATATGGCATTTTGATGTGCAAGTTATTCTAAAAATGTCTTGAAAAATATTTAATGATCATCTTAACACTCCTAGCTAAGTAACTGCATCGTTATTTTTGTAAAAAAATAATATTTATATGTTGTTACAGTCCTAGATAATAAACATTTGCCATTTTCTCAAAACGTCAATTTTGTAGTTACATCTTTGTGATCCTAAGCCCCCGAATATAAACTAGACATTGAATATTTCCGTTATAGACAGTACCATCAAAGAGTCAATTGTGTGCCAATACAACATAGCACCTAACGACGTCACAAGGGGCTAATTCAATAACATGGCGTTTAAAATTTTGACAGAAAATATAGATTTTTAAAATGAAAATAATGAATGAAAAGTTTTTTTATCGTTTCTTATTAGGATATTCGTGATCAGCGTATATTTATTAATATGAATTGATAATATTTATTCATATTCATCACACATGCATGTTCTCTATTGGGAATCATATTATATCGAAATTACACAAAATTTAGTACCGAATAGCTCACAACTTTCGAAAGGAATAAAATATCAAAACAAATAAAAAATTAGCAAGTTTTTCATGGTTACGATAGTTTACAACATCCTTCTTCCTTCCTCATCCTACTGTCACATCCTAATGACTCATCATTCCTGTACCACACAAATTATTGCTTCTCCATCCAGATCACAACAATAAATCTTTCAGTTACTATGAGATACTATTTCTCCTTACAACGAATATACATAATAGTATCTATATAGTCTTATACTACATATTATCAACAGTGGCGTGTCTAGAGTTTTTGTACTGGGTGAGACCGCCCTGAAGACAAATTTATTAAAAAAATAATATAAAATACAAATTGAAAAATCCAGATAAATTTTTGGGCTTGTATGGAAGTCACACCACTGTATACTAATTACCAGTGGCGAAACTAGACTTTTATATATTTCGTGATAATAACTTTTCACAATTTACTTTCAAAAAGAGGGGTGAGAATCGGACAATCACATGGCTTGATCATGTAGATCAAAATCTCAAAGACGACGGCCATGTGTTCAGTAACGGAAGTGAGTAAAATAAGAAAAAAATCGACGTGCGTGTATGAAAAATTGCAGAATTAGGTATGTCAGGATAGACCTATATGATGCTACGTTCTCTCTGCATACCCCACATGAGACACGGCATGCAGGTACAGAATAGAAACTTTCACAATTAATATTTAGTTTAGGAAAATCTCTTATTATTCGAATACATACACTCCTGCCTCCCTCCGCCCCGTCGCGAAATATTAAATTTATTGTAGGTAGTAAATAAAAATATGTCACGACCACTTCATTTTTGTTAGGGGCCGTAGACAAACCGCATCGACTACTGGCGAACTTTTCGACAATCTACCTACATGTAGGTACCGTGTAATTATGCATTATTGCTGCGGTTACTGTCAAAAATTCGTTTGCAGTTGATCACCAAGTATGAATTGTCTCAGTGTAAGTTAAATTTGCGAAATTAGTTTTACAAGCCATGTTGTGCTTTTTTGCATGTGTGAAAAGTACGCCACTGCTGCATACTAGGAGGTGGATGTAGGAAGTCTTATCATCATACAATATCACTAGCGACAAAACGGATATTCGGTTATTATCCGGTATATTATCATAATCGGATATCGGATATTATCAAATACCGATTTTCGTACATTGAATTCTGGATAACAAAATTTACCAATCAATTAAGTACTAGGTATATTCTGGTAAATAGATACTCTAATAGAGTTATTATTTAACGAGTCGCAGGAATAACTGAATATTCAGTCAAAATGTCGCTAGGTTGGTTTGGTAATATTTAGAATAAAATTAATGAAAATTAAACTACAATCAATTGCAAAAATATGTAACTGTCAACAAGAGTGACATGACGTTTGGGATATTGATTTATTTTATTTATTTCATAAACGGCAAAGCTTTAAACAATATAGATTAACAAACATTACCAATCAGATACCTCGATTGGAGAACCATGTTTACACAATGTAACATTGTGCAAAATGTAGTCGGAAAAAGTGTTTCCCGATTGGTGACAGTGAAAATGGTGGAATTGGTGAAAGTTGTCCATGGACACCGAAAGTGATCACTAAAGCCAGCCAAGAGCCGTTGCATTTGTAAGCGTTGGGACACCTTTCTCACTTCTTCCGATTACATTTTGCACAATGTTAAATTGTGTAAACATCTCCAATCGAGATATCTGATTGGTTAAGTCATCTGCACCCAAATCCGGTAAAACAATAAAAAAATAGTTAATATTCTAGTTCAAAAATTACAGATCAAATAGTCAAAATAATAAAAACATATCAATAATAGATACAAAAATTGCTTATAGGTAAACTTAAATAAATAAAAACACTGCAATTATCTAACATTAATTGTTGTTACGAATTCAATTCTTTAACAAAGTGCAACTATTCATATTGCCGGATATATCCGTTATATAGATTGACTATCCGTTTTATCACCAAATAGTATTACTTCTATTAAACGAGGAGCCCTTCTCCCATCCGTCTTCCTATATGTACCTGCATAATAATGTATGTAGGTAGCTACAGCAATAGAAAGATATCTTTAGTGGCAGACAATATTTATGATCGTCAGAGGCTTTATTATCATTAAGCTTACATGTGGGGTATTAAGGAATCATTGTACTTTGAAATATCCTCAAATCAGCAGCGATTGGGAATGCCACTGATCCTGAATGTCTAATTTTTATGTTATAGAGAGATAATCTGCTCAGTGATTTTTAGAAAGAATTTAAAACTACTCTCCTTCTTTCACGGAACAAACTTAAGAAAAAAGTTGTATTAAAAAAGATTAATCTAGAGTTGTATTCTTTCAGTTTTTTCTTCATTCTTTGGATAATGATGATGATGATTTTATTTTGACGCCGTTTAACAGTCCCTAGACCGTCTCATGGGCGCGAGATTGATCCTTATTAAAACAAAAATAAATATATTTATGATGATGAAGACGTTATAATGTACAAATTAGTCTGGGCAATGCCGAACAAATGAACAACAGTATCCCATTATAAATGACAAGTTTTGTTAAACAATGATAAAAATCTTATGAAAATAGTTTTGCTTGTTTATATGCGTGCATTATTGTTCTTTTTTTTTAATCTATTATTGTATACTTTCACTGATTTTAGATACGTAAACTCACAAGAGTGCGAGCTGGGTATAAAAACTAGTACATAATACATATCATTTTCAACAGAGTAGATCCTTACATTGCCTACAGTGCCTAGTGCTAGCTGTAATGCCCGGGATAGTACTGATAAGCAGAGGGATGGTTGACTTAATGAAATTAATGTTTATTCTGTATATATAAATGGTGTTAGGCTCAACTACTACAATTATTGTATATGTATATGTCACTGTCTAATTGTTAGATAAGTCAGTTAACCAAATGGCTAGGTGGTTATTAAAATTCCGGCATTCTAATGAATCCAAATTATGCTCAAAATGTTCAAGTTCTGACTGATCAAAGTTAGTCATTTTTGTTGAAATTTCCATCCATTCATCCCATCAAGGCATCGGTATCTCACAAATGGGGAAGCTTGCGGAGTAAGTGCAGGTCACAAACATGTATATTATCCTCTTCGTGCCATTAAAGTTATTCAAAAAGATATTCAGGTTGGGTGAGTGGCCTCATCACTGAATTTAAGATGTTAATCGTCTTATACATATAATGAGATATCTCTCATATCTATCTTTACTGTACATTGATTACAAACAATTACCTACATAACATTCAAGCTAGATACAATCAATATACAGAGGGCAAGTGTATCGAAAAGGCGCGATCGCTTCCAACTTACCCAATCTACCTCTAATACTACACTTGAAAACTTTCAAAATGAAAAATCGTCAAATTTCGAAAATTGAAACCTAAATATAAAAAAGAAGGTACCATTTATTTAGCTTTGAAATACAACTACATATTCCAAAAATAAAATATGCAAAACTTAATTGGCCAAATAATTTGTAGTAAAAAAGTAAATTATGTTTTCAAAAAGCCGGTATATCAATAAAAAAACCGAATCAATCCACAAAAATAAGAATAAGAAATAAATAAAAATAGATGTATAAAATATATTCCAACTTTTTTCTCTGTTCTACATAATTTATCATTATGATCTACGTCTTTTTTAAAATGATCTAAGATGGCGTTAAACAATTGGTGTGCACCTCTGTTAGCCTTTCAATTGAATGCCGTCGTTTAACTAACCGCCTAGTCATTTACTTAAATGGCTATAACAACTATTTGTCGGTGACATATTATATAATGTGTACCTAACTTATATTATGAGTATTAAGGCTTTTATAAACCACTTTCATAATTTTATTAATGGTTTTTCAGGATATTTTATTATTAACTTTCATAATATGATTGATTTGTTTTACAAAATTAAATCGTAGGTACAGTACATCTACAATTATGGGATAGCGAAACTATTGAAAATTCTTTTATTTCCCTTCTTACAATAGGTACATTTGACAATTTTCACAATATATTATAAATCATTATGGACATCACATATATGGTTTTCTCAGTCTTTCTTCTTATCAAACTCATCAAGGCTCCCTATAGGGATCTCAGATGAGCGAGCCAGGGGCAGCACTCACAGGGACCAAAAAATGGATAAATTACCTCGGTATGTTGGTCTTTGTAAAAAATAGGATCCCATATCAGGCCACCCCTGGCCCGCCTGACCGTGTACGTCGCTAATTGATTCTCGCAAGACAGGGAAATTACACCGTCCCACTAGATTGCTCTGTTCTGGGACTTGCACGGAGAGGACAACATGCTAGTTGTCCTCTCCGTGCATACAAAAATTTAAACATTCTGGATGGGTTGAAAAATTCGTTCGTCGCTAAATATGTAAAATATCTTAAATTTTTTCGAACACCTATTGTCTTTGACAGGACACACAAAAATTTATGGAAAAGTGTCATGCGACACCAACTCTTTGTCGGGTGCTCCACTGGAGGAATAAATCGTGGATAAATAATCTTTTTCCAAGATATTTATTAATGTCGTTGTTGTGTCTTCTTCACATAATATAATATGTAAGTGTTGTAGGAAACATTTGCTAACTGTATTTAATCAATACTCGGGTCATCCTCTTTGTCCTTAAAAAGAACAAGATGTTCAGAATGAATGTAACATCTAATCAATGAATTGAAGATGCTTTATTAACTTCTGTTCCTGATAATGAAAAAGATTCCTATCCTTTTCCGGGTAAGATAATAATGGTTCGTTAATAATCCATTCATCATCCAACCCACCACGGAATATTCCATAAGTGGGGAAGCCAGCGGACCAACTGCTTGTAATACATATACATATCGTCCTCTCCAAGCTCTTCAGTAGTATGGGTGTTATAACTCATCGTTGAACTGAAGTGTTATTGCTAACACAGACTCTGTCGATAGACTTATTGTGCCGTCTGTGTACACCGCGCCTTTTGCGTGGTTGGCCCGTTGCTGTGGAACAGAATTCCCTATAATTGGTGAACTCTGGGGAGTGTGGAAATAAATGTTCAGTCAAGGTTAAAGACTTTATTGTTAAGGAGGTGTTACGAGTTATGATTCTTGAATGAGCTCTTGCGGTAGTTTTTCCACAAAACGGCGCAGCTTAAGGAATTGTCCTTCTCTTCTTCTTCGATGGCCCTACAGCTCATATCGAGCCTTGGCCTCCGTCAGCCCTCGTCTCCAACTCCTTCTATCTCCCGCTGCGGTTTTCCAATTTAACACCTGTAGTAATTGGTTTGCGTCCTTCCTCACTTCACCCTCCCATCTCAGATTAGGTCTGCCAACATTTCATTTCCCACCCGGATGTCCCTCAAGGATCCCATTTTGGTACCCGTGAAAACGGCATTCTCCGCACATGTCCAGCCCATCTTAGTCTGATAAATTTTGTTCAAAAAGGAATCGTCTGCTTATTATTATTATTATTAACATGTTTAAAGTCATAATGAAAACAAACTATAATGGAGTTTTACAAAATCAACGTCGACTCAATCAATAATGTTTAAAGTCTTAAAACGTGATTTTTAGGAATAACTGTCTTTTACAGGACACCCAAAAATTTAATGAAATGAGCGGGCGATCTATTGTTCGCAGGGGAATCTAAATATTAGATAGATTAGAAATTTATATTCAGGCATAATAAAGCCTTAATCTCTTAATATTACTTCCGGGTACCTATAATAGTGTGTATTTCAGTTAATAAATTACGCTCTACATTAATATACATAAATATAGCATACAGTAAACATAGCAAATAAGTTTAAAATAATAACAATTAACTATTATCTAAGTAAATTTAGTATAATGTTAGCTAAGTAATTTAAATTATCCTGCCTACGCAATTAACTCCTCTATTGTACATACTTTTGAATTATTATGTGTGTGTTATATCGTGGAGTCCGTGGTAAACAATAAGCCACCCACATTTATCTGTGAGTTTTACAGTGTACTGCAAAAAGGCAAGTGTTTGTACAACATTACAAATAAGACATTTTATATATTATCAATTCAGCGTTGAGATATGTCAAATGTTACATTACGAGGCATGCCTTTTAAGTTCTGTCGTTTCCATATTTCCCGGCAATTTTGAATTTGGAACTGTTCTATATTCGAATGTGTTGTGGATACCGCATCTGCTTTCCGACGATCACAAGGCGGCCCGCGTCAGATGGTGTAAGAAAACTCTGGAAAGGTTCAACCGAGGAGAGTCAAATCACGTCTACGACATCATCAGTGGTGACGAATCTTGGATCTATGCCTACGATCCTGATTCCAAACAACAATCTACAATCTGGGTCTTTCAAGACGAGCCAAAGCCGACTAAAGTTGTTCGTTCTCGAAGCACTTCAAAGAAGATGGTGGCCACGTTCGTTGGAAAAACCGGCCATGTTGCGACTATTGCACTTGAAGATCGTAGAACGGTTAACGCAGAGTGGTATACCACAGTTTGTTTACCACAAGTCATCGCCGAACTTCGAAAATCTAACTCAAAGCGACGCATCATCCTGCACCACGACAACGCAAGCTCACACAGCGCTCGGCAAACAATTGAGTATTTGAAGCAGGAAAAAGTAGAAATTCTTGACCATCCTCCATACAGTCCTGACCTAAGCCCTAACAATTTCTTTACATTTCCTAAAATTAAGAAAAGTCTTCGTGGTCAAAGGTTCCAGTCCGGTGAAGAAGCAGTCGACGCTTTCAAGTCAGCCATTTTGAACACCCCCACTTTAGAGTGGAATAAATGTTATAATAACTGGTTTGAGCGAATGGAAAAGTGTATTAAGCTACGTGGTGAATACTTTGAAAAACAATAAAAAGTACAATAAGGTTCTAGTTGTGTTTTTTTCTTCAAACGACAAAACTTAAAAGGCATGCCTCGTATCATAGCATATCCCAAAAAAGGCATGGCATTTTCCATGGCATCACGATTAGATGGAAGAATTCAATATATACCTAGTGATAATCTCACCATTTCATATCATCACATTTTTTCTTATGTAAGCCGATGTGTTGATTTTGTTATATGAATGATGGTGATGCAAGAAGAAGAAAATGAATAAACGCATGAAACAAACATGCAAGCCGTCCTCTCCGTTCCGAAAAAAAGAAGACACTTGGATGTGATTGATGCAAAAAACATGTGTAAGAGGAGGAGGAATTACTATTGGTCCTTTTTATCTTCTCCCTAAGGAAAACGGCGTGATAATATTTACGTATGTATGGTTTAGTATGGTGGGGCAGCTAGCAGACTGGCACCTGCAATAAATATACAAGCCGTCGTCTCCGTGTCAACCAAATATTATTTCACTCATGATGGGTGGCTAAACTCATCACCGAATTTAAGATGTAAAATGTCTTTATTTTTCGAGCACTCACTTTTACAGGACAATTTAAAAAATTACGGAAAAAAGTGGGAAGCCAGTTCGGAAAAAAAATTAAAGCCAATTCTTTGCCGGGTGCTCCACTGACATGGGATAATTATATTTAAAAATTAAAATGATTTTAAAACACTTTAATTTCCAAATTAAATTTATTCATCTCAAACGTTTTCGCCAAGGCTTCTACTTGGCATCATCAGGAGGACTAATTAGTTTAAGTTCAAATGTAGTGAGTCTGTTTTCTATTACTAACTTATACTAGGGGTGGGGGAGAAAGGGCGGAGTTGAGGGTGTTTGATAAGAGGGAAGGAGATGGGTATATCAACAAAGGAGATGCATTATGGTATTTGGATATTCACCAAATTGTTCTTATTTTTATGGATTTCAAGAATTTCCAAGGCATTTAATTTGTTAATCATAGACTCGGAGTGCAAGACCTTAGTACCTTGCATGTCAATAGAGTGATCATGTTGTATACAATGGTCTGCAATCTCCGAGTATCCGGATAACCCCCTGAACGCCCTGTTATGTTCCTGAATGCGAGTTTTAATTGCTCTACTCGTTTGGCCTATATATATGATAATTATATTTATTATACTTTCTAACAATTTACCCAGGTATCAAAAGATTATTCTAAAACTTCTTTAGGCAACT
Source organism: Athripsodes cinereus (assembly GCA_947579605.1). Classification (NCBI taxonomy): domain Eukaryota; kingdom Metazoa; phylum Arthropoda; class Insecta; order Trichoptera; family Leptoceridae; genus Athripsodes; species Athripsodes cinereus. The sequence goes on from OX388323.1 coordinate 1,248,513, forward strand.
TTTATTAATCACTTTTAGGGTAGGTACACAAGATAAACTAGGATGTATTTTTCTTAAAAAAACTTTGTTGATTTTGAAGGAGGCTTAGTTAATTGATTACAGAAATATTTTTCAAGCTTTTTCTCTTTTTCAGCCTTCTCTCATTCATTAATTCTTTGCATTGCATTAATCATCGAATGCAGAAGAATAAAGCTAACAAGAAGCTTTTTTCAATACATATCATTTTAGATTTTTTTTGTTGAACGTTATTCTCGATTTGTATTGCTTACTTATTTTTATTATTTTCTATCTTTCGATACCCTCACACCAAATCCCAAATGGAGTAGGCAGAGAGAACTGAAGCATTATAGATCTATCCATACGAGACATAGGTACTTCTTTGGCCTTCTCTATATTTATGTAATTTCTGATGCACGCAAGTCGATATCGCTTGCTTAATACTCGACCGTCCTTGAGGATTTGATCCACGTGATCAAGCCATGAAGTTCTCAGATTTTGCGCTTTCTCACATCCGTTCTTTTAGGCAAGTATTTCCTCTTTGTCATCCTATCCCCAACCATATTTTGTTGTTATATGGCTGAAATTGTATTCCTGCCACAAAATAGCCTAATAGCCAGGGTGGTAGAAAATTTTATGCTTATTTTATAGAGAAGCATAAATATAAAAAGTAGGCATTATCGCAGGTTAAGAAGTGTGCTAAATATTAAAATGAATTACATATTTAAATTAAGACGTATCCGACTCCTATGAAGGAATATGAATAAACACCTCACCTGGCGATATAAATAAATTAATTACTTACATTTAATAAGTAATAAAGGGTTTTTCAACAAGGACTTTGTTTTTTAAAACAAAAAAAAACAAAAAAATTTGATGAAGATGATTAAAATTTTTATTGAATTACAAAGAGAAAAGTTTGGCAATTATGCATGAAAAATGATATCTGACAAATGTCCACCACGAGCACGCTGACAGATGTCGATTCTTTCATCAAAGTTTTTAATCACTTTTTGGCAAAATGGCGGGACTATTTCGCTAATCACATCACGGATTTTGAGTTTTAAGGCTGCAATCGATTCGATTGGCTCCGTATAGACTCTGTCCTTAACATAGCCCCACAAAAAATAATCCAGTGGCGTTAAATCACACGATCTGGCTGGCCACTTAACAGCTGAGTTTCGTGAAATCATGCGATCGGGAAATTTGGTTTGCAATAAATTGATCGTTTCATTGGCTGTGTGACATGTGGCACCGTCCTGTTGAAACCACATGTCAGTGATATCCACGTCATCAATAATAGGCCAAAATTGAGTTGTCAACATCTTGCGATAGCGTGATCCATTGACCGTTACCGCATTTCCAGTCTCATCTTCGAAAAAAAACGGCCCAATCACGCCTCCAGACCACATAGCGCACCATACAGTGACACGCTGAGCATGCAACGGCTTCTCAATAATTGCTCTAGGATTTTCAGAAGCCCAAATGCGGCAATTTTGCTTGTTGACGTACCCTGACAAGTGAAAATGGGCTTCGTCTGAAAAAATGATTTTTTCAGAAAAACCAGCGGGTTGTTCCTGAATGAATTGAGCGAATCTACGGCGATTTGAATGGTCGTTCGGCTTCAATTCCTGCACCAGTTGAACCTTGTAAGGCTTCAAAGCCAAATCCTTACGCAAAATTCGCCATGTGGTGGTTTTGGATAACCCCAATTGTCGAGAACGTCGAGGAATTGACAAATTTGGATCTGCTTCAACACTGTGGCTCACGGCTGCGATGTTTTCAGTTGAACGACCCGGTCGTACACGCGTTGGTGTTAACACATTTTGTATCGAGCCTGTCGACTCAAATTTAGCGACCAAATTCTTAATAGCGGTCTCAGAAGGACGATTATGTTGTCCGAAAATATCACGAATTTGACGAAATGTCACTTTAGCAGAACCACCATTTTCATAATGGATTTTAATTATTTTAATGCGATTTTCAAGCGAAATTGAATTCATTGCAACAATTGCCAATGCATCCACTACGAATACGTCAAAAAATTTAATGTCAAAACTATCATGTTGCTGGTGTTGCCACAATTAAAAAACAAAGTTCTTGTTGAACAACCCATTATTTGCTATGTTCAAATTTGTAAAGTGAATAAGAAAAATGAATTAAATGAAAGATGTTATCTTCTAGTTAGAAGTATAAAATAGATTTATTAAATTTACCTTTGACTACGACAATTATTAAATCCCTACGGGTTAGTTAAATATATTTGATTTTACACTAATTATGTGATTTTAACTCACGTGTGGGTTGAATATGCAAGCAACACGAAGCGCGAGGTTGGCACGATGTAGATCGTCCAGTGGCAGGCGAAAGAGTGTCGAGGCTCGGGTGTTCACCGACCTCCAACCCACGAGCCTTATCTGATAATGTAACAATTATCTAATTAACGAATAGCGACTCGCGGATTTCGCTTATCATTATCTTAAGGTCGATGCACACCCGGGACCATAGAAATGTAGCTGCGCTACATACCTTCCCTCCTTCTGTTAAGAATGAAGGTTCAGCCTCATTCCCAAGATATTCTCATTTCTCGCGTATTGCTTGCATATCCACCTTTACAATAAAATCTGTATTCTATGTTGTTAGTTCTATTATATATATTTAAAAAAAATTCTTCTGAAGCTCTCATCTCTAGTTGACACAACCCCGTGACTCATCTCTCATCACTTAAGGGCTCCGTGTAACCTGAAAACCAAGATCAAATTAGTGTGCTGTTATTATTCAGCTCTACCTAACTAAATGATGCTATGGCTCGATGGATGAATTTACAATGCCTTATTTGAATATGAAATATTTTTTCTTAAAAATGTCTTATCAGACTATGAAATATTTTTTAAAAACCTAAATTGTATAGAACATAGTGACTAGAGATTGCAATTTTCTTTTATAAGCATCTAAGCAAATATTTGATTGCATTTTCCTATGACATCATCACTTGTCTATAGGAAAATGTACAATCGCTGTGTATGTATACACTTTAATATATAAAAATATGAAATTATGCATCTTACAAGCTATAATTATAAGGTTATTATATGAATAACATAATATTATTATGCTTGTGATAAGATTCTATTTATGTATTTATTTGTTAAAGAGCAACTATGAAAATTAATATGTAAGCCATCAAAGTAATAAATGAATATTGATTAATAAATTGGTTTTGTTTGCAAAAATTGACTATGCTGTAGGTACATCTAAATACATTTATTTGCAATGTACAAATTATATGTATATACATAATGTATAAAATTATTTATATTGAGTTATGGAATTTCTACGTCAGAAAATTATATAATTACGCATCTTATGTTTTATCCAGCTTGATATTTCTTGATGAATTGAAGTCTTCTCGCACTCCTGGTAGTCACTCTTGTACCACTTGAGGATGTGGAGGCTTGTTCTGTTGTCTGAGGACTCTGGACTTGTTGATGACTGATCTCTCTGTGATTGGCTGATTGTTGATTTCTCTGCGATTGGTTGATTGTTCTGCACTCTCCTGCATTGAGTTATTGTTTTCCTGAGGCACAATAGTATCTGTAAAAACTCAAAAATATGTTTGTTTTTATTTTGGTATGATCCACTTGGACAGTCTTCTGTTGTCGCGTGGTTGATGATCCCCTAGGTTATCCGCACCTAGCTCGTGTCGTTCACGAGTAACAGGGGCATACCTTTTCTTGCCGGTGACGGCCACCTCGGTTGTACCAATCCTACCCGTGTCGTTCACAGGATACAGGGGCATGGCTAAACCAGCTTGCCTGTTGGATGACGTCCACCTCGATTCGTACAAACCTTACGCATGATGATCATGGGATAGCAAGAGCATGCTTACCTGTCGGTGATGTTTGTTATTGCCAAAATTGTGTAACTATGCCTTCAGTCTCAGGATACTATGTTATAGCTGTAGCTGGCACGAATCTCGCCAGACCGGAGATATAACTGTCATGTGTGCAGGTTGTCATCTTTTGCAGTGTGTCATTTCTTTGCCTGTTTGATTCTTCGCTCGCCCTGCTCGCTTCATCAATGTCTGAATTTGTTTTTGTTACGCTGTCAACTAATTACAATACACGCCACAATACATTTACATTAAAATTTAGTAATTATTATGATATAAACTAATATTATTTACTAGAGAGATGTGTCACGTTATCACGTAGTTCAACTGTCAGTTATTCTAGTCCAGAGACAAAGTCGGCTAAATTTAGTGTTGCCCGTTTTTTAATATTATTTCTGATTTTAATAATTCTTTTTTTTTTTTGACTAATTCGCCAACCACTGGAGATCGCCGCGCCGCCTGTCGTCATTTAGGCGTACTATCGTTGTACTTTCGTTGGTATTACCGAATTTTAATTCTCATCGCTCTAGAAAGAAATTATTATGCTTATATTATTATGTACGTACTATTTACTACGATTACTATGTATATTGACTATAACGACTTATTATTATTATTTAATGAAACTACTTCGCGGCGGTGTTTGCTTGCCTACCAACCCATCGGGACAATACTAATTTTCACATATAAATTTAAAAAATGTTTACGTGTTGTATTTTGACAATATAAAAATGATTGAAAATCTATATTTACTAATCAATTAGTACAAATGATTCTACTTTACAAACTTACGCTGGGTCACCATTATCGCAGGTTAGGTAGTGATTATTGAAACTAGATAGATAAATGGTGATATAAATAATAAGTTATATTTAATACAGATATTTATCGCTTTAAAGTTAGAATTATGTAAACAAAGTTTGTGACATTTTGTTATGCTGCTATAAACAATTATTAATTCTTAAAGAGTTGGTTAAATATATTTGATTTTACATTAATTATGTGATTTTAACTCACGTGTGGGTTGAATATGCAAGCAACACGAAGCGCGAGATTGACGCGATGTGGATCGTCCAGTGGCAGGCGAAAGAGTGTCGAGGCTCGGGTGTTCACCGACCTCCAACCCACGAGCCTTATCTGATAATGTAACAATTATCTAATTAACGAATAGCGACTCGCGGATTTCGCTTATCATTATCTTAAGGTCGATGCACACCCGGGACCATAGAAATGTAGCTGCGCTACAGCATTTTTGTTAATTTCTCTGTCTTTCACCTCTTCTTTGACAATACACTGTTTCTATGACAACGACATAAATGCGTGTAAAATATTTTTAGAAGAGGTGAATGAATTAATTGACAAACTCACAGACTGCGAATTCATCTCTGTATTGAATATCATCCAACTAACCTTAAAATTTATAAATTAAGATTCCTGCACCGAGTTATTTCTCCTACTCATTCTAATTTCTTATTGTCTTTTCTCCATTACTTTCTTCTTTATTTCTTTCTTTCTTCCTTCTTACATTCCAATTTCTTTTTTAAATTTATTTCCATTTTGTTTTCCCGCAGAATTTTCACCGATAAATTATCGTAATGTTTGAAACGTTCTTCATTAAAAGTCCAACCGCTGGAAGCACCTTTATTTAGAATTATTATTTTCTAAAAGATTCGAATAATTTAAAGGCCATCGTTCTTATTGAGAATTTGTATCTCACATATTTTACATAGCTACAAACATCCATAGTAGAACAGTAATAGTCAATTAGGTACATATAAAATACAATATTGACACAAAAATAAATACTGTTTATCAAATTATTTTTCTTTTAAGAATACAATAAAAAAACATATCAAAAGTGTACATATTTACAAGAGGTAATATCGGAGCCTTCGACATGACGCTCGGTAGCTTAATTGGACAAAGTACACCTCACGAAAAGGATGGGTCGTGTATTCAAATCCCGTTCGGGGACTATCAAATAAGTTAACATTATCTTTTCGCCGTGTTGAATGTGTCTTCTTTTCATCATCACTCTGGCAAAGGCTTCTCGGTCCTGGAACAACTCCTCCACACCTCTCATTCTGGTCTAATGTCGTATATTGCGCAGCCACGATGTGTGCCTTCTCTCAGCCCCCCGGCGACCCTCTATCTTGCCTGTCATAATCAACCGCAAAATGCGGTACTTTTCTCCGCTCATTTTATGACCCAGATACGAGATCTTGCGCACTTTGATATAATATATTAATGATATATTCAAGGTAAAACCAAACTTTTTGAATAGCTGAATTATTTTTAAATTGGAAGTTTTCGTTTGGTTCCACTTTAGGGGATAGCAAGGAAGTACTTTTGTTGGTAATAAAAGATGGTGGAAATGCAAACTATGTTTGATTGTAACAAGAAATTGGTACTTAAATAGAATCAACCATATAGGTAGCTCTTTTCTAGTCGGTACATTTTCATACTTTGGGATACTCATTAGATATTGGTCGTACACTTATCATTAAGTCTTTTGGTATTATTTATTCATAAGTTTATTCACATTATTATGGCATTTCTCAAAAGTAGAATAACTAGTGTGCCAAATGCATAAAATAAACACACAAGCTGTCTTCTCAATATCAATAGAATTAAAGACATTAAGAATTAATGGCAAAATGGTGAAATGGCGTAACTAAAGATTCACTGTGTCGGTGTTTAGGTAGTAAATTCCATAGCGAAATAAATAAAACACTTGTTTTATTTATTAAGTTACGAAATAAATAAAACAATTGTTTTATTTATTTCGTAACTAAAGATTTTTAATATCTTAAACGAATCCATGCCTTTTACAAGACACTCAAAAATTAACAGAAAAGATAACAGTTTTTGGTATTCATTCTTTGCTGTTTATTGATAACAAACATTTTTTTAGAGAAATAAATTCAAAATAAATGCAATCAATATTCAAATACCTTTAACATGTCATCATTTTATTTGTCTACATAAACTCTAACAGCATCATCAACAAGTGAAGTAGTCCTTGTATGAGCTGCATGTGATAAACATGGGAGCTGTTTATTCCATGGCAATGAAAATATTGTGATATTTAATTTCTTACTTCATCACTGAAATAAAGATGTTAAATAATTAGTATGTGATATTTTACGAATCGGCAATTCAAATAACATAAATGTGAATAGATCGTTAACCAATTTCGTTGTAAACAGTATTAAAAAAACTGCAATGAATTGAAACTATCCTGCATTTTTACACGATTCAGTATTTGTAAAGGAAATGTTGGTAATTTGTGCAAGGAATGTATGCAATTGTAAGGTAATAAATATTATGGTAGCTATAAAATTAATACTGTACTGAAAAATTGTTTTTATGGTGGCCACGAAATAAAAACTTTAATAAAAAATGCTTTCAGGTATGGTATTGCTACTGTATTTTGTTGGGGTTATAACAATAACACATTGTAAATAATCAAATAATGTGCTGATGTAAAATGTATGCAAACGAAATATTTCCAAGAATAAAGAAAGAAAACTCACTTGATTCGAAAACAAAAAAAAACAGATTTTTTTTGTGTGTGGTGCTGACCAAGCAACACACCACGTGGTGAACACATGTCCCAAATATTCATACGTGGCAAGCACTTAGTTTAAGGTCGGATGACGCGATTTCATGGCTACGGAGCCTTGAGATACTAATATGATGGGTATAATCCATTAGAAGAAGAAGAAGTAGAATATTTTATTTCTATATTTAAAAAAAAATACTTTTTATTTATATTTCGTGGAGCACCCGGTAAAGAATTGGTCTCCCACTCTTCTCCATAAGTTTTCGAGTGTCCTGTAAAAGGCAGGTGTTCGAAAAATAAGTCATTTTACATCTTTAATTCGGCGATGAGGTTTGTCACCCATCCTGAATGTCTTGATTTTATATTGGCACGGAGAAGACAGCTTGCATGTTTTATATGCAGCTGGTCTGCTGGCTACCCCACTCGTGGGATATGCCGTGATGGTATAGTAGTAGTAGTACTTTTTTTTAATTATTATTATTATCCTCAAAATATCACCCTCCACTGAGATCATAACAACTTTCGGCCAAGGCAATTTCAGCAGGAATAAAATATAGTTAAATCCAAAAAATCAAGATGGAAAAAAAAGTTAGTTATATGTACCTATATATATTTTATTTAGTTTTTATTATATCTTTTCTTTTATGTACTTAGCTATGTACAGCAATATTAATTGTATCTTGTATCTCTCTCACATTTGGTTGGTTGGTAGAAATTGCCTAAAGGCAATAAACCCGCCATTTGTGCTTCTTTATTTATTCCACAATAAAGAATTTTTTTTATTTTATTTTAAAAAAAAAAAACACAAAAAGACATCATCAAAAAGAAAGAACGGAATCAAAGGAGAGTCCTGGCTCTCATTTCGTCGCGTTTGTACCCATAATACAAGATTCACATCTTAGTTTGGGACTAGCTCGGTCTGTGTGAATTGTCTATACATGTTATGTTATGTTATGTCATAGTACATTGGATGTTATATTAGCCAGTTTGAATTGGATGTAATATGTGCCAACATTTGAACTTTCACGATAGTTTTCAAGACGGATTCTTTTTCAAAAATTCACATATTGAAATACATACAAAGATAGTACTGGAAAGAGGAAAATAGGAATTTCCTTCCAGCTGTAATCCAGTTACACACAACTGTAGTATCGATAGATCTCTCTGCATTGGACATTCCAATTCTGGATCACGGATCACGGATCACACAGATCATGGTGATTCACTTATTTCTACCAATATATCTGCAAGTCGAAGCGAGACTATATTATGTCGATTTTTCTCCAATGTTTAGTTTAATTTAGTCTTTATCAAGTTAGAGCTCACAATTTTATTACAATACACTACATACATAATACAAACATGCAATATTTTCTTAAATTCTAGTATTAATGATTGTTAACATGTCAAAGTCTAACGCCGTAAATATATGAAATAAATAAATAAAATAAATTAATAATATATTTTCTCAATTTTTTTTTATTTTTCTCATTTATTTATCATTCTAATATTTTCCGGGATTACATTTTATAGCTTCAGTGATTTGAAGAATGAATTTTGGAATTGGTAATCTTATCATAATATTTATTAAAAAAAGAGATTTATCTGGGTTTTGTCATAAACCCAAATACAATCTTATACACCTATCACAGTAAGTTAAAAGCTTGTGTCGTGAAGGGGGAGTTTGCCGGCACCTAGAATCGAACGATGGACCCCCTGTTCACAAAGCCTAGACTCCAGGCTACCGACGAATTCAACAAGTTTTAAACAGCAATTTCGTGTTTACAAAAATATAAAAAGCAAATGAAATTTTCAGTACTTTATGTTCCGGGTGGCCGTATGATGGGCAGGAATTCTCCGGACGTATTGTCTACATCTGTATAAGGCATCTTCAAGGGGAGAAGGGGAGGAAGGGGGGAACGTTTAGCTGACTCGTGCCGCAACCGTGAAAGCTTAAGTTCTTAAAATTAATATAAACAATGTTAAAACATTGAACGCCCATATTTATAAAATGACGACTACTGACATAGTGTAGTTTTGTTTCGATGCATATATGTGTGTAGGTATAGAGTGCATTTGGCATACTGCAAAAGTCACTGGAGCATGTATATGTGTGCCATATATTATTCCTAGAATGTTCTGTATAATATGTATACAATATGTAGATACTAAGAATTTGTCCTGTAACATTTAGGTATGCACATACTACTTAGATATTAATTCATAGGTACGCTAGTACGAAGAAGTTATATACATCTTATTTGAACAGATCGCCACGCCACTGCTTCCCTTGTGGGGTAGGCAGAAAGGATCAAACGCCCCACTCTCCCTAACATTGTGTAAATCTTTATTTATTTATTTTATTATTTTTGCAAATTAATCGTCAGTTGCATGACAAAGTCAACAAATCAATTTTCATGAAAAAATGTGATGATAAACAATGGCGAGATTATCACTTTACTGGTGATTTCTTCCATCTAACCACGTCATATTAAAATGAAACACTCATAACAAAAAAATCACAAAAATAAGAAAAATCGCTTTACGTGTATAAGTAACAAAGTGAAAAAAGTTCTCAGATCCGATACACCAAAGGGTCTTGAAGCTATAAATATGTCAAGTCAATGAATGCTTGGTCGCTTTGAAATATTTAAATAATATGAAATTATATTGGTGGCAGTTTTTTTTTTTAAATATATCTGGGTTTAATTATAAACACAAATACAACCTTATAGACCTTTCACAGTAAGCTACTAAAAGCTTGTGTCTTGAAATGGGAGTTTGCCGGCACCTGGAATTGAACCACGGACCCCTTGTTCACAAAGCCGAGACTCTTCCTCCAGGCTACCGACGAACTCGATTGGTTGCATTATCAATTTCTCCTTAGAATTCCCAGTCTATATTTAATGTCATTGTGGATAGACAGGTTATTGAAACAGAGCGTTAGAGGTCTTTTCTATTCCAAAGACTCCACGGGGAAGAATGGGTAATGCGATAAGAATATTACCACTATCTAAACACAGGCTGTATGGAATTACCCGACAATAGATCGTTAGTTGAATAGTTAAAAAGATTAGGTATACAATACAATCATATTACATATACCTTCCAGTTAATAATTCTTCATAACGTCAGTACAGGTTAAGTAGTTCATTTCAGTATGAACTAGATGGATATTATTTGAGATACAAACGGATATTCGGATATGAAGTTAAAAACAATATTAATGTTTATCAACTGCATTGGTTGACTATAGGACATGAAAAACCCTAAATCGTCTAAGATCTGGTGTAGGAAACTGCTTTGAGAATAGAGAATGATGGAGCTTCCTGCAAGACGAATCTGGAGCGTGTGACTGTGGTGCAGCACAGACCATGCCACACATGTTGGAGTGTCCATTGTGCCCTGTCACTTGCACTATGGAGGATATTTTTGACGCATCTCCACGTGCTGTGCGTTTTGCACAGCACTGGAGATCTGTTTGATATACTTTTTTTTTCCGGATTTCGACACGATAAATAATAATACATTGATTTTTACTGACAGATACTCCATTCGTCTTTCAAAGACATGGCTGATTTTCATCATCTTCGATCCAAAATCATACAAAATTTCAGATAATAATTTAAAATCAAGTTCAATCCTCTTTTCAGTCGAAAAACCGTTAGATTTTCATGAATTTCAATAATTTAGTCCACTCATGCTCTGAATGTCTCAATTTCAGCCGAATATCCGGTCATTCGGTTTAAGATCTCGACGAAAATCCGATTTCTAGTAAACCTCCTATGCATTTCATCATTAATAGATATGTCGTAGTGGTATTATTGTTTGCATTCTTTATTAGTTTTCAGTAGAGTTTGTCTTGGCGCAAGGCATCAGACCAGCCATTGCGGTGATACCCCAGGGCTTACTATACAATATACAAGTAGTAGCAGTAGGTATAAGTATGAATGAGGCTTGCTGTGTTACTAAATTATATTATCTAATGGCAAATTTAATTATAAAACACAGTTGGCAATCTGTGTATTCCATTATGTTTTTGTTGGATTTGCTAAAGAAATTTCTACCATGTTTATCAACATAGAATGTTTTTCATGGACACCGAATATGATCACTTAATCCAGCTAAAAACCAATTCTTAAGAGTTTTTTTTTTTTATTATTATTCTTTTACATCTCCCGCAGGTCTATTACATGACGCTCGGGTTCATTATTCCAAAGAACATGGAATTAAAAACCTGATACAAAATTAGTCAAAATCCACAGTTTTATTTCTGATTTATATGTAGTAACTATTACTACTACTATACCATCATGACATATCCCATAAGGGAGATTGCCAACGGACCAGCTACATGAAATAAACAAACAATTATGACATGGATAGCAAACCTCATCGCAGAATTAAGTTTTTTTTTTATTTATTGGTAACAAATATAATATAAAATACAAAAGAAAAAAAAAACAATTTACGAATCACGCCAAATCAAAAATGATTTGTCGGCGTGTTCTCTTACAAGTTCAAAATATAACTATAAAACGAAAAAAAAATTATATCAATCCATACAATTTACAATTAAACAATTAATTACTAGTTATAAACAAATCGACACTTTATCAACCAATCCTTGACTATTTGTTTTTCAATGTTTTTACTCTTGCATTTCTCAATAGATGCCGGCATCATATTAAGTATTTTTGGCACGTTATACTCCAATGTTCTTTTTCCGTACTTATTATTGAATTTTGGCACTACATATCTTTTATTAAATTTAAATCTAGTGTGATGCAAATGACGCGGTTTATCTTTATACTCGGTTTTCGAAAACTGGTCAAGAACAATTCTCTGTCAGAACAAGCCTTTAGCAGATAACACATTTAACTTTTTAAAGTACAAAGAAATATCATTTCGCGTTACAAACTTTCTCATTTACTAAAAGTCTTAAGATTGATTTATGTGCGAACATTACTCTTTTCAAATTTGATGTAAAATGTCTTTATTTTTTCGTACTCCTGCCTTTTACAGGACATTTACGGAAAAGAATGGGAGATCAATTCTGTCAAGCCAAAATAAATACCAACAAAATACTATGAATAATATGTTCTATGAACAAACAAAAACAATTTTATTTATCTAAGATCTAAACCTTTCACACAAAAATTCACACAACCCTTACTCCCCTTCTTGAAGATGCCTAACACAGTTGTAGGCGAAACGTCGAGAGAATTTCTGCCCACGAGACTACGGCCTCATAGCCCAAATTAAGTAATTACATACAAATTCATTTGTCTCAGGGGTCAATGGATGATCTAAATTTAATATTGTCAAACTTTGTTAGATAGTCTCATCTCGCAAGTAAATCATCTATGAGCGAACTCTCAATTCTGCTAGCTTCTAGTATATTCAGACATTTGACTTATTAAACTAAATTAGAACAACTATGTTGTTGTACGAGTATGATAGTTGTTATTATAATATCATCATGAACACTGAGATTGTATTTCAAAACTTAACGAATATATATAGTATATATGTTGGATATTCTTCTTATTCTTGTATTATATCAGGCCTTGTCTATATCGCAAGCCTGAAAAGTTCCTACACTATTCAGACGCATTTTACAGTAGGATTGTAACATACAAGCAGGAGAGACCTAGTCGATGATTCTGCTAAGAAAGCATTTTAAAAATACCCTTTGAAAAAGAATGGAAATTATAAAGTAAAATTGGTTATGCGGCCAATAAAATTTTGCGACCAATATAATTTGGTACCCATTAGTTTTAAACG